>SEOQ01000076.1:0-59027 GCA_004679275.1 Dentipellis fragilis
CTCCCCTCCATGGCATTCCTCGTCGTCGCTCCTCCCCCAAAAAGTCTCTCTTCCACATTGCCAACGACGATCCGTCCCCGCCCCCGTCTCCGCCTCCAATCTNCCCCAGCGACCCTCCCGCCGCCGTGCCCTTCCCCTCATCCGACCCCACNGACCAGCTGTGTCCGCCACTCCCCCGCACGCTATCCAACTCATCCGTCGTCCTCGCCAACGGCCGCCCTCTCAAGTCTTCTCTGAAAACTTCCTCTTCCTCTCTCTCCATCGCAGACACAGACTCTCCATCTCCCGACACGCCCCAGCCCTTCCATGCCCGCTCCCAGTCCATGCCTGCCACGCCCTCCTTCGGGCCCAAGAGTGTCCACTTCAAGGAAAAGGATGAGGGCCTCGAGTCAATCCGCGTCTTCAAGCGCACTGGTCGACCCGTAGCCGTATCGACCCCCACACCCCCAGCCGACGACACCGAGACAGAGACAGAGCAGGAGCACTATCCGTTCCCCCTCATGTCGCCTTCCGGCTCTGCCGCAGCCCCGCTCATGGAGATCGACCCTTCCTCCGACCGCTCGTCCCCCATTCCCGCTCCCCACGCGAACCACGACGACAATCTCCACCTCGAATCCCTCACTCTCCCACCATCACGCCCACCAGTCCTCCGCGGCACCATCCTCGTCCGCAACTTTGCCTTTGAGAAGCAAGTCGGCGTCCGCTTCACCCTCGACGACTGGACCACCGTATCCGAGGTCCTCGCTACTTACGTCGGGGGCGTCTCCAACCACGAGGCCCTAGCTGGTCTCGCCCCCGCCCGTGACATGACCATTGGCGACCTCCTCGGTGTTCTCTCCGCCCGCCCCGGCACCGCTGCCGCCGATCCTTGGGACCGCTTCGCGTTTACCATCCGCCTCGAGGATTACGAACCTCGTCTCGCAGAACGCACCCTCTGGCTCGTCGCGCGCTACACCGCGCCCGGTCGCGGCGAGTGGTGGGACAACAACGGCGGCGCCAACTACAAGGTCGGCTTCCGGCCCCGTGGTGGTGTCGCTCCTACCACTGCCCCCAGCAGACGTCGCAGCGCCAGTCGCTTCCGTATCTCCGAGTCCTGCGCCCTTCCTCATCGAGCGCTGCCCCGAGCCCGTCCTCCTCTCCCGCGCCTCTCCCGCTTCGCGCTCCCCAAGCCCTCGCTTCACATCCACGCCTCCCCCGCATCCGCCCCCGCCCCTTCCGAACGTCCACCGACGCCGCCAAGTCCGTCATCGCCGCCGACACCGCCCTCGCCGTCGGCGCGTCTGCATCTCCGGCACTACGCAGCCCCGGCGCGCGCGGTGCAGGTCATTCCTCCCAATCCGACCGACGACGCGCACCCGGCACCTGGTACCAACACGGTGCTCATCGGCGGACACCCCGCGACGGATGTTGGTGAAGAGGTGCGTAGCCCGCGTACGGAACATAGCGGCCTGTGGTGGGCCATCTCCGGGCTCGGCATACATCCCCACGAGGCGCATCCTCAGAAGGACACAAAGAAGGTGGAGGAGAAGAAGCCGGCAGAGGTGGTCGAAGACGAGGGCTTCGGGAGCGGTGGGAGCGAAGATACAGTGGATGCGCACGATGGCAAATCGCCAGCGGACAAAGACGCGCCCGCATCCGAGCACGAACCTGAGCACGCGCATGATGCCCACACCCCCCCACATCCGCTTCCGTCGCCGTCGATCTTCGACCATGACGCGCCGTCGTCCATCAGCAGCGCGCTCGCACACCTTTCTTCCCGTCTGCACGCGCACGCGGGCTCGTCCCCGCCAGGGTCCGGGCCCGACACGCCGCCGGTGCGCCCCAGTGACAGTTCGTACGCGGCGCTGCTGCGTGAGTGGTGCTTCGCGCAGGGCCCGAGTGCGTCGCGTTCGGGCGCACCGAGTGCCGACGTCGGTGTCGGGATGGGCATGAGCGCGGGGCTGGGGATGGAGAAGGTCGGCCCGTGGGTCGAAGGGATTTGAGTTGGGTTGGGAGCCGTGATGGTGAGTCGCGTATGGATTGCAGTTTTCCGTGCCATGCTGATGTGCGAGGTTGGTAGGATGGACTGGTGGTCATCTGTCCGGCTAAGCATGCGTATGAGAATGTGGAGGACCGCGGAATTGTCCGGTGCGTATTCCTTGTGCTATGTGCGCATGCGACACAGTACTAAACCCGAGCGTCGCGTAGGCATCGCTGGCACCGCAGATTGTGATATACCCTGCCCCCGTCCTTGCCCCGCACCCATCTACGCGGCCCGCGCGTGCTTACTTATCACTATCACTATCTCATTTTCTATTTCTCATCCCACTGCTATCTGTGTTTCGGTCTGTTGTATAATCCGTGGCTGCGCCTGCCCTTGCTGTCGTTACGTCTCACTCGCCCACCCGTCGCCCCACTGTCGCCCCGCCCCTACACGCCATACGCCCCAATCCACTCCACGAGTTCAACGTCTACCTTCGTCTTACTCGTGGTGCCTTTCGCTTTTGTTTTCCGGTTTGATTTCACGGATTAACTTATTCTATTCCTCATTCCCGTTTCCCGTTTCACTCCCGCATTCATCCAGCACCCACCATCCACCCACCATCCACCACACACATCGTACATATACATATATACACCACACATACATGCCTACATACGTATATGCATACACTCGTCCCTCGTCTATCACGTTCATCCTGTGGAGTTTATGACTACTATGGGGCTTGTATACTATACAACGACGACTACGACACCAACGACTCGGCGACGGAGATCACGACAGCGCTGGTTTCGATACTGTGATTCATGGGCGCACCTTGGGTATCCGATGCATTCTTCCCTTCTCTTTCTCTCCTGCATTTCGTCTTCGACCCGCCTTGCCTCTGGCCATACATATCCAAAAGTGGCGCTTGTGCGCCTCCCTGTCGCATCTCCCCTCCCTCATCTCCCATTCCCCATCTCCCCTCCCTCATCTCCCATTCCCCATCTCCCGTTCCACCCGCAACTCCCGACTCGCAATTGTACCATACTGATACAGCGCCGTACCGCACCGCACGCATATACACGCCCCCGCGCACGCGCACGCCGCGCTGCTCCTTTCCCCCACCCTGCTTGGCTTTATCTAGCCTCAGGTCTCGGGATCCGGGTCTACATACAGCTCAGATTTTTGTTTACCCCGCTCGCTCGTTCATTCATTAATCCAAGTGGTTTTAGTTTTAGTTTTTAGTAGTTTTGGTCTATGCATATTCATTGTCGTCTTTATCTCCATCATATTCCACGCCATATATCTCTTCCATCCATTCTGGTGACTGGTCTGGTCTGTTTTGGTCTGTTCATCGCACGGCGCCGACGGACGTGTAGTATACGATAGCGAGTCCGAGTCGTAGTCGAAGTGGTGCTCGTGCCCGTGCGTTAGAGGATTCATTGCGGGGATATACATAGATTTTTGGTTTGATCACGTCGGTCTTGGAGCATGGGCAGCTAGGCGAGCCACGTTAGTATACGTATGCATTCTGCTTCTCGGAGCAGGTGGGTTGCATAGGTAACGAATGGCACATCCTGTTTACGCGATCGTTGACACTCAATATTGATTGAATACATATATCCTTGATATAGCAATGGACAAACAGCGCGGTCGTGCCAGCCTTACCTGCACCCTTCAGCGTCACCATGTTAATGCAGTACGAGTACTGCGCGGCGTCCACCCCACCTCCACGGGATCCCAACTTAACACCTCGTCTCCTCCCACCTTCACGCAGCACCGCACGCGTCTTTTGAGCTCTGCACTGCGCGACAACGGCAGCGTTGCCAGCGCAGCCCGACGAAGAGCACGAGCATTACCAGCCCAAAGCCGAATCCGAGCACCACGACGGGGGTGGGCGCAAGAGTCTGATGTGCTTGCGCGGAAGAGGCCGGCCTGGTAAATGAAACAGAATACGGTGTGAGCGTGCCGGTCATGATGGAGCACGAAATAGAAGGAATGGAGGAAAAGTTTGAAACAAACAGACGGTGCACTTACGCGGTCAATTGCCGCGGCAGCACGACACCAGTGTGCACCGCATGCACCCTGGCCAGCGACACAGAGGGCATGAACGAGACCTCCGTGCTGAACGCCCTCGACGACTGGGTCGAGTCCGTCACGGTGCTAGTGGAGCGTGGCGTGGCCGTTGGCGTGAGCAAGACGTCCACGCTGAACGTGCGCGAGGGCTTGACTGAAAACTCCGACTCTGAAGCCGCGGTTGACGTGGGCTCTGCATTCCCAGAAGACGCAGAGACAGGTGTGACAGAAGGATCTGGAGCTGGAACTCCGGCTGTTGGCGCGGGCGGATCGAACGAGAACGCGATGCTGAACGTCTTGGGGCGGGATGATTTGCTCGACGACTTTGACTCTGACGCAGATGCGGACACCGAGGCAGTCTCGCCTGGAACTGGAGCAGATGGCGTCGGAGTAGGTTCGCTGCCGTCGGGCGGTATCACAGGCGGCGTCGCCCCTCCGGGCGGGGTCTCCCCAGGCGGGCTACCAGCTGGAGGCGCACCGGGAGGACTACCGGCTGGAGGATTGCCAGGCTGGGGGCGCACCCGATGGTGGACTACCGCCGCCTGGTGCTGGTTCGCCCCCCGGAGGCTCGCTGCCCGTCGGATTGNCCTCAGGCGGCGNATTGCTGCCAGTCGGAGGTGCGCCAGAAGGCGGGCTGGAGGTTGGGTTGCCACCTTCGGGTGATGGTCCGCCTCCTGATGGATTGCTCCCCTTTGGTGGGGTGCCAGAGGGCGGCGTGTTTCCAGTCGATGGTGGGCTGCCAGAGGGAGGGCTGCCAGACGGCGGCGTATTGCCAGACGGCGGCGTACTGCCGGAAGGGGGTGTACTACCGGATGGCGGTGTGTTCCCAGAAGGTGGTGTGTTCCCAGATGGAGGGCTTCCAGACGGAGGACTGCCAGACGGCGGTCCTCCGCCTGTTGGAAGCCCCGGGATACCAGGTATGCCAGGGATAACGGGTATGCCAGGGATACCGGGAATGCCAGGGATACCGGGAATGCCAGGGATACCGGGAATGCCAGGGATTCCAGGAATCCCACCGGGAATACCAGGGAGTCCGGGGAGTCCAGGCGACCCGCCAGTTGACGGTCCGCTCGAGGGCGGGTCACCGTTTCCGCCACCATTGCCGCCACCCGTGCCAGGACCAGGATCGCCACCTGGTGGGTCGTTAGACGTTGGCTGTGTGTCCGGCGCGGTCTTCGAACTTGAAGGACTCGAATCGGCTGAGGTCTTTGTCTGCGATGGATTCGATTTGGTCGACCCGCCTGGTGGGATGATGGGGATGACGGTTTTCCCCGACGAAGTGCTGGACGCTGAAGACGTGGACGCAGACGCAGACACAGACACGGACGATGCAGGATTAGGCGTAATGGATGCAGATGCAGCGCTAGTGATGGAAACAGAGGTGGACTGCGAAGGGCTACTCGATGCAGATGCCACACCCCGCGAGGTGCTTTCGGAAGCAGAGCTCGTAGTGACTGGCGTTGGTGCCGAGATGCTCTGCGATGCCGATGCTGAAATCGAGTTCGACGCATATGCACTCGATGTGCTAGATGACGTGGTAGAAGTCACTATTCCTGCTGATGTGGAGGTGTCTGCCACCGGCGTCTCCGCGTCTGTAGTAGTCGGATTTATGGGGAGCCCAGGGCCAAGTGCTATACTGGAGGCCGATGGTACAGCAGAGAGCAGAGGTAGTGTATTGCTCGTGCTCGACGAGTCAGTGGTCGTCGCGGGAATGAACGTTGCGAGACCAGGTCCGAGTGCTATGCTCGTGGGAGATGAGACTGTAGAAAGCAGAGGCAGCGTTCCGCTCGTGCTCGTGCTCGTGCTCGTGCTCGACGAGGATGTGTCTGTTTCGGGGATGAAGGTTGCAAGGCCAGGTCCAAGCGCGATGGCAGACGGAGACGGTACGGGAGGGAGGATCCGTAGGTCGCGCGCGTATGGAGGATTGCCTGTGCAAAACAACGTTCGTTTGAAAAATAGAAAACCAATGATCGAAGTGAACGCACCATGCTTCCGATTGACAAGAGGTGCCATCGTGCTAGATTAAGGAGGTATGATATTGCAGTCTCGTGAGATCGTAAAATAAGAGCTAACCAAACCAGTTGGTGCAGCTAAGAAGGAATAATCAAGCGTCCCGACCTGCGGGCACTGTATCGTCCAAGAGGAGAAGACGGAAAGGACGAAAAGCATCAGTGAACGACGACGCCTATAAATGATAGGTATGAAAGATGCTCACAGTTCTCTCGTGGTTGTACCCTGATTCGCCGACCCTGAAAGCGTGGCCAATCCATTGAAGACAGCTTACGAAGTGACAAAAACCCTGACGATCGTAGTGATGGGCCCGGGTTGCATCGCGTTGTTTTGGTGCCGTGATCAGTGGCTAGCTGGCGAGTTGAACATGCATGTTACATGCGGTGGCAGTGCAGGTCAAGCCGGCCATGCAGGGATACGAACGATCTTCATACCTGTGGGCACACTGCGGCTGTGCATCGACCCTTGTGTATATGATCCAACAGCTCAACAACAACGCATATGAACATTCTGGCTCTACTTGAAATTACATCCTGATTCTTTCCGTGCTGGGCTAGTAGACGGGCGTCTTGCGTGAGCAGAGACGCAAGAATCTGAGAAACACGATGAAACCGAGCACAGAGAGCAGGACTACAGGTCCAAGAATTTTGGAGACGCCTGGCTTCGATCTAGCACGCCGTGATGAGCATTCACGTAAATTGAGGCAAACTCTGACTTACGGCTGGAGTTGTGTGGCGTTTCCACTTGTCAGAAACTTGTGTTCATGCTCAAAACCACTGGGAAAAGCAGTCAATCATCTTAAACGCACACGAAAGACAAGGAGTGAGCGTACTTTAGGCCCCTGATTCCACGCACATCAAGTGTGCTCTCTGTCGTCGCCGTTGGCTCACTGTTCCCCTCCGTCAATGACGCAAATATCGCGCTCAGCTGACCCGGGGAAACTCTCGAACCCTTCGTACTAGAAGCCACGATACTCAAGGCGTCTGGGGCATCTGTAGGCTCTGGACCCGCGTCATCGCCGCCGGTGGGAGTAAATGAGATGTCGATGCTGAATGACTTCGGCAGCTGCTCTTTGCTCGCGGATTGACTTTCGCTGGCGGATACGGATGCGGATGCATTGTCGGGATCGTCGCCTGGAAATAGAGTTGGTTGGACATCCACCGAGGTGGCTGTGGGCTTGTCATTAGCCGTGTTCGTTGTCGATGGTTTGTCGCTCTTCGCACTATCTGTCGGTTTCGTGTCGCTGGGCGCCGGAGTGTCGGTAGCGTCTGGGGAGTCCCCTGGAGTAACGGGCGGCGGACTGCCTGTCGGAGGCGATCCATCGTCCCCAGGAGGAGGCGAGCTGCCGTCACCTGGTGGGGACGAGCCCGTTGAAGGAGGTGAATCACCCGTCGGAGGTGATGAACTACCACTCGGAGGTGGCGAGCCCCCGCTTGACGGAGGCGAATCACTACTAGGAGGCGAACCGCCACTCAAAGTCGAACCTCCATTGGGGAGACCACCAGATGGACCACTCCCAGGAACGCCAGGAATGCTAGGAATTCCAGGACCCGGAAACGTCGGAATAGACGGGATTCCAGGAATACCAGGCAACGAAGGGCCTCTCCCGCCTCCACCACCGCCTGACCCATGAGGCGACGAATTGGACGGACTGCTCCCCTGGGGACCTTCACCATTCCCGTCCCCGTTCCCGTTCCCATTCGTCGTCAGGAGATGAAGTAGGCGAAGTTGTAGGTGAGGGAGCAGAAGAGCGCGTCGGCGCGCCGGGGGGGATGCCCACCGACTATAGTGTGGCCCTCAGAGGTGCTCGTCTGCGTCTCTGCTGAAGAGGTGGTAGAGGTCGCGAGGGTTGTATGCGCCTCGGAGGTAGCCTGTATGCGAACGCTAGAAGCAGATTGAGGGCTAGAAGACGATTCTTGGGCACTGCGAGTGCTGGTCGGAGCATCAATACTGCTCGTCTTCGATGAGGCTTCCTTGGACGTGCTCGAACTAGAAGGCGTAGACGTAGGCGGCACCACGGCTACACTAGTGCTGCGACTGATGCTGCTCGTGAAGGTTGCAGAATCCGTGGTACTTGTGCTTGTTGCAGAATCAGTAGTACTTGTGCTTGACGTTGAATCGGTCGTGCTTGTACTCGACGTTGAATCAGTAGTACTTGTGCTCGATGTCAAGTCCATAGTGCTTGTGTTTGAGACAGGACTTGATGTGTTTGGTGTCTCGGGGGGAGGAGTCGGTACTCCTGGCGCAATGCCAACGCTACTCGATGAAGATAGCGCCGGAAGGACGGTCGGACTGGGGGTAGATGCAGTCGGAGGGATCAGGATGCCAGGAGGGAGTTTGAGTGATGAAGGAAGGAGACCGCGAGGATCGTTCTGAGCAGAGAGAAGTGGGGCCATAATTCGTTGATGTGTTGAAAATATGGGTCCAGCCCAGGTTGGTGGAAGAATACACCACCAGGATGTCCAAGAGAGAAGACAAACGAGTCGACTATCCCAGCTTTATAGGGAAGACCGCCGGCAGAGTACCTGTCGACCGATCGGATTCTGTACTGTGCAGCGATCAAAGTTAAGGATGGCCATCGACGGAGAGCGTGAGTTCAGCGGTGGCCAGACATGTCGTCAGCGACACGCGCGCACACCGCTGCACAGGGTCATGATTATGATCTTGACGCAGTGCCACTACTGCTGAAAGTTCCGGCGGATAGAGACAGGTTACGAAGGCAACGAGCCATGGACTGCGAATTATCACGTCGAATTATCACGTCGGTTACAGGGAAAAACCGACGTGGCTTGCTACGCTCACCTTGACATCCGCCATTCACTGGCAGCCAAATATCAATAGTCCATCATCCAGCGCCGGTAAGCGCGACATTCCACGCCAGGCTAAGCACCGAGTCGCGGAGCAGTGGGGTAAGAAGAGAAAGAGCGTCTAATTTAAATTAAATTCCAGCGCGACGCGGCGTCAGCTTACACTGCAGAGATGTCGATATGTCGTGGCGCCTGTGTCCGATCGCGATGTCCTCAACAACTGTACGATGCTCTTTACCGTCCATCAGCCGAACAAACTATGGGATGACTGCTGTACGCTGCGAATAGTTTGCAGTGTCGCGCAATAACGTGGGGTTATAAACAAACTACGTTGTAAACAGCGAGCGGTAGAATATCACTCCGAAGTAAATGCTGTGGTATATGCACGATATATGTATGATACACGGGTATTACCACTTCAGTCTTCCTGTGGACGCAGCGAGTTTCAGCCCTCAGCGGACAGAAACAACGGCGAACCTGCCCCGCCTCTAGATCCTTTAGAGTTACACTTTGACAACCTTCATTCCCATTACCACATCCTTCCCCATCACTTCCGTCTTCAGATGCAATAGTCCCGGGACCTTCTCGAGGCCCTCACCATAGCCCACGCCATCGCGGCCAACAATCATGGGTGCGACAGTCACGATGAGTGTGTCCACCAACCCGCTCGTCCCGGATGCGGACAAGAAGGACTGAATGATGCGTGCCCCGCCTTCGACCATCACAGAGCGAATNCCCTCGTCCTTGAGCGCTTTGAGAACGGCATGCACCGGAAGATCCGTCGTGGTAGGCGGCAACTCAGGATCTACGGCGTATCAGCGTCTGCGTGCTACAAGGGTAAAGATGAAACTTACGCAGTGTCTCCCGTTCCACCAAAACAATACGCGCACCCGCCTCTTCAAGTGCGGCTTTCCTCTCCTCCCACTCCTGCACAGCTTCTGCAGCGCCCTCCGCCGCGAAGAACCCGTCCGCAGGCGGAGGTGCGGAGGAAATGACCCAGGGCGCCTTGCCTGCGCCAATGGCGGCGTTCGTAAGGAGCTTGCAGGTGGGCGAGAGTCGGAGCTGGGCATCGAGAATAAGCGGACGCGGGTGGTGGTAGTGCTGGAAGTGGGTATTTTGCGTGGGGAAGGGGAGATGGCGGACTGTCGGAAAGATCAGCAGAACAACCGGTGATATGAGAGAGCAGATTGCACCGTTGAGTTGAGGGTTGTCGTTTACTGCAGTGTTGACCCCGATCAGAATCCCATCATGCATTGTCCGCATCCTTCCTTCCACACGATGCCGTCCATAAGCAGCTAGATAGCATGAACATAACGGGGTTCTCACCAATGCGTCATGCGCATGCTCTCATCCCCACTGAGGATGAGCTGGCGTCCTCCGGTGCCCGCGATCTTCGCGTCTAACGATTGCGCGAAAGTAAGTGTCACGTAGGGTCGCAATGGGTCCGGAGAGACGAGCCCTGGCAGCGGCTCAGTTCCAGGCTCTGCAAGGGCCTCGAGAGTACCAAGCACAGTGCTCAGAAAGGTGGGTGGGTTGGAATCTGACATGTAGGTAGACAGGTATGAGAGGATGACCGCGTGTATCGATGGCACTGAACGCGTTTCCCCTGCCTAGACACAAGCTAATTGCAGGAACTGTTTAATTTTTATTGATGTCATGACTCAAAAGAGGAAAACTACCTACACAAATGTATCAACCTTTAATCGTCTGCACAATGCAAGCAAGAACTAAGCAAAAACAGAACTGAGAAAGCAAGCCGGGACAGGAAGGAGAGTCGCGTTATCACGTGACCTGTTTGCCCAATAAACCAAAAGCGCACTGCGTGTTTCGCGTCATCTCACTCTTTGTTCCCGACCACCATCATCTCCCTCTCCTCGCACTCCACCGCACTCCCCCACCTCAACAACTTCACTGAACAATGTCTGGACGCGGAAAGGGTGGAAAGGTGAGTAATAGAGGTGCTCTGGCCTGCGTTGTAGGACGCGACACTTCGTCGTCGTTCCGTTGCGGGTTTGTGCAAGGCAATAGGGCAGTGCTGACCGTGTGTGCCACTGCAGGGCCTCGGAAAGGGTGGTGCCAAGCGTCACCGCAAGATTCTTCGTGACAACATCCAGGGTATCACCAAGCCCGTACGTCCTCGACTTCTTGCACCTCCGCACATGCCACTTACTGAGAGTCGTCGTGACTCAGGCTATCCGTCGTCTCGCTCGCCGTGGCGGTGTGAAGCGTATTTCGGGCCTTATCTACGAGGAGACACGTGGTGTCCTCAAGATCTTCCTCGAGAATGTCATTCGTGACTCCGTCACGTACACTGAGCACGCTAAGAGGTCCGTGTCCTCCCTTCTCTCTCTATGGTTCCCCTATTTACCTGTGTTGTTCTTTAGGAAAACCGTCACTGCCCTCGACGTCGTGTACGCTTTGAAGCGTTCCGGCCGCACCCTCTACGGTTTCGGCGCGTAAGCAGCTTTGTCTGCAGGATGTACCTTGTCACTTGGTGCTCGAGCCCTTTGAGGCTGCATCGATTGTCTTTGTGTCGCGGTGTGTATGATAGTTGAAGAGGCCGAGATGATAGCTCTATGATACAAGATCTGATGTTCCATGCACTATAGGTGCACGTTTGAATGCTATGGACATGTTTTTGGAAAACCCGTCTCTTACAACGTCAGTCATCTTGTCGACTGTCGGTCGTGACGTTGCAGTTGACGTCCTGAGTCATATAAGGCATTTCTATCGAAGTCCTAATGCGAGGTAAAGTGACAGCCTATTGCTGACGCCCAGGGGTACCGACCTAAAGCTGGTCACCATACACATCCCACCCCGCGGCATGCCCACAGCCCTCAGCATGCGGATACCCTTCCCTGCGCCCCGGCCCCGCAAGACACAGAACCGGACAGGTAACTGCACTTTCCCCCATAAGCACCACGTCAAACGCCTCCGGAGTCTGCTTCCCCTTACTGTCCACCTCCACAAGCCCGCCGAGCCCGTCCTCCGACATCTCGACCTCGACGTCCTCCCCAGTCACCGCAAACCTGACCACGCGATATAACCCGTTCATGTACGACGTGCGCATCGTCGCGCGGCGCTGCGTGAGTAGCGCGAGCCCCCGCCTCCACCCGAGCTCGAACTGCTGGCGGATGTGCGCGTGCTGGTCGGGCGCGACCAGCGCGGACGTCGTCATGCAGATCGTGCGCACGATTGGCACGGGTGGGAGGATGCGGAAGCGCGGCGTCGGCACCGTGCCCGGGTCCGGCAGGTCGATATGCGTCGGGAGCGCCATAGCCGCGTGCTCACTGGCACTGGCACCGGCACTGGCACTGGCACGGGTACTGGACCCGGCAGCGGGCAGCTCCACCCTGTCCTTCGGCGGCGATGCGCGCAGCGAGATCGTCGCGTCGCAAGGCCGCGCGCCCGCGGTGCGTGCGGCGGGGACGGCTGGGGCCCGCGACTGGCTCTGCGGTGGGTTCGCCGCGTATGGAGGTGTAGAACGTGGTGTAGAATGTCTCGATCCACTTGCGGAGGCGCTTCTCGCGCTCGGTGGCGCGGCGGATGCCAACCGTCGCGCACAATTTGCCGAACGCGCTCCAGTCCTCGTCGCGCAGCTCGCCGCGGAGGACGTTGCAGTCGTCGAGGATGAGGTGGCGCAGCGTGTCGAAGCGCGCAATGACGTGGTCGACATCGACCTGCTTGATGTTGCATGTTGAGAGGTCGAGCAGGTCGAGGCTCGGCAGCGCGTCGGGCGAGGAGTAGATAAAGCGCGCGAGCTGCCGTCCCGGGATGCGCATGCGCAGGTTTGCGAGGTCCTCTGCGAAGGGCGCGCATGCGAGCTCGTTGACAGCGTCCAGCCGGAAAAATACGAGTGGTTGGGCGAATTGGCCTTCTGGTGCGTATTTCGGATCGAGCGGGTCTTGGATGATGGAGAGCGTCGGGATGCTGGAGGCGGGCCATTTGGCCAGAGCTACAAGGCTAGAGTCATAATATGCACCCTTGCAACAGGTGGATTAGAGGGAGACTGCATATATGCGCGTGTGTTTGACCTACCTTCAGAAATTGGTAGTACGAAGCTTTCTGCACACTAAAGCAATGAAAGAATCAGGATCGGTGTGTGGATTGAAAGAGAGGCGACGCACTAAGGCCGAAACCGCAGCGCAATATATTCCAGCTCGCCGAAAGGGTGCTCGAAGAGCTCGTCTAGGTGCTCCGGTGTGAAACTAGGCCCGATTGCCATACGCAGAATCTTCACCCTGGGGAACATGCGAATAAGGTTGATAACCACGTCGGCGTCGACCATCCAGACATCAAGCCAGAAACTGCGGACCAGGCTGGCATCCGTCGGGGCCTCGCGAAGGCGCCGTGAGAGTAGATAGGCCTGATCGCTCCTCTTCAGTCGTACCTGATTGAACAGGAAATATTGGGGGATTGGAGAATATGGGAGAGCCCGGGTGAGCGATAGAGTAGTCTGCTGCACGTCCGCCGGCGAAAGTTGTTGAAGAATGGCTTCGTAGAGCTCTGTAGGGAGCGGCTTGCTATCGACATGTCGCTCGGACTGGGCGGTTCACTGGACAAGTTGTTTTCGAGCAAAAAATCCGACGCATAATTATTTGATTGGAAAGCAAGGAGAATCTCGTGACGTAAAGGGGATTCAGCATCGGAGTAGCGCACTGAAAATAGGGTTAGGGCTGTAGAGTACGCAATAATAAGTACATGAAATATATCTGTCCAGCAATAAGTATCCGTCCGCGCACGGTTAGAAAATACGAGACGGGAGGGGGGTCAATGCAGTGAGTTGTCAATGGAAGGGGGAAGTGGCAAAGAATCTATGATTGCCGGCAGTCATTTAGTCTAAATCTAAGAAACAATGCAGGTTTTCTAAGGCGGTTCACTGAAGAACAGTCAGCAGGAGGCTTCGGGACAAAGAAAACGGAACGTACCAAGGTAGGGAGAACAAAACGACGGCCGGAAGCTTGCACCTTTTGACGGATGGGGTCAAAGGCAGGGAGAGCGGCAATATGCGACCACTCCGGCCCGTAAAGCACGAACTCCTTCAACGCTGGGAACGCCTCCGGTCTAAATGAATCGAAATGCTGCTCCATATGCCTCCAGGTCTCCGGGTCGTCCAGAGAGCACATCATCCGGTTCACCCGTGCGTGCATCCCGACACGGCGCAGCGACTCGTGAGTGCGGAGGGGGCGTGCGTTCAGTGTGAAGAACAGGAAGTAGTTGAGCTCCTGCAGGCCGGGACAGCCGTCGAGCAGGTCCGACATGTGGCCCATCATGCCGAAACGCACGTTGTCACCGAGCTCGGCGACGTTGATGGAGTGCCCGAAGGTTGCCCAGAAGTCCTCCAGGCCGGCGTTATGCGGCGGCGCGGCGAGGATGATATGCGAGAGGGATGGGAGGTCCCAGGAGCACATCTGGCGGACGAAGAGCGCGTTCACGTGGAAGAGGTTGAGAACGCGCAACTTGGGGATCTCGATGCGCTTCGGCCGGTACAACGACATGGAGATGTTGGCGGCGAGGGAGAGGTACTCCAGGTTCGGCGCGTGCTCAATTACTTCGTCGAGCGCGTTGATGCCACCGGTATGTGCGGCCTCATTGTGCGTCCACCAGTCGAGGCGGCGGAGCAGCGGCAGGGACGGAACGTCCGCAGAGAATTCGAACCGCAAAGCCTCGTACCGGTCCATCGTCGGCGGACGTACAAGCACCTCGAGGTTCGGGAGCTGTTGAAGGATATCGAGCGCCAGCAAGGGCTTCGGGGAGGGGGTAGCCGACTGCGAATAAGGAAGCACGGCGCGGCGGACCCATTTCTTCGGGGTGTAGTCTTCCCCGGCACCACCGATGGCAAGCGCGCGCCTGAGCGCGAGTGCACCGTGGCGGATGCGCACGTCCTCATACAGCAGCTCCATTCCGAGGAGCCACCAGTGCTTGCAGACGAGCACGATCGCGTAGTTGGTGGCGAGAGACGCGTTGTGGACGTCACTGAACTGAACGTGGAAGGGCTGGTACTTGGTGTCGTAGAGCTTCGCGTCGTGGGTGGCAAAGCGGAAGATTTCGAGCCAGAGCTCAGAGGGGAGGGAGGGATAGTGACACGTAGAATGGGTCATGTTGTGACAAGGTCTGGCGGGTGAGGGAGTCGGCGGGGGTGCGTGACGACGGGGTCGTTGGCGGCAGGACGAGCAGCAGAGCTGTGCGACTTTATAGTGGTCGGTGTTGACTGCATGTAAATTTGAGGGTGCGGTAGATGTGCGAGGCTGAATGCAGCTGAGAGCACTGCAGCTCGGCATCTAGACGGCGGTGTCAGGGGGCCGCCTCGGCGCTCATGCGTCTGCCGCAACTCCACCGCCGGCCCACAGCTCAACCAACGCTCTTCCTGCCTGTTCCAGCCTGCAGATCGACCGGCCCAGATATTCGTAAAAATACGTCCTACCCTCGGATATACCGTCGCGCTCGCCGCCGAAACACCTATCTACGCGTGCCTGGCCAGCAGTGTTGCAGCCCAGTCCAAGCCTGCCCGAATGCCGTCAGACAACAACAGAGAGCCTTCGGACAGCCCGACATCGTTGCAGCAGCACCGAGTGCCTCCAAGTCGGAAGCGCAGGACTGAGCGACCTTATTAATTCCGAGAGCAATCATGAGCTAGGTTCAGAGCCACTCCGCTAGCATACCGAGAGGCTTTTCTCAGCAGAGATGGGCGTCAGATAGGGTCAGCCGATATCGTCGATTGCAAGGCCCCGAGGTGAAATGTGGCGGTGTAGGCGGTAGGGCGACGGTTGCGAAGCCGCGCTGCCGCTGCCACTGCCGCGGTCGCGCCTTCCCGCTCTTGAGTTTACGTCACTAGCCTAGATGCAGCGAAAGGCTTGAGTCGTAAGTTACGGCAGCAAGGCGCAGCGCGCCTCCGCCTCCACCGGCCGCACACNGGCGCGCCCGTACTTGCGTCCAACGGGCCCCCGCCACCATGGCCAGGCTCGCGCTGCAGCTGAAAAATTCTCATATTCAGCCATGGGGCGGTTAATTTCCCACCGATACCGTGGTTTTCTCCCAGCATCGCGTGCGTCGAGGTAGAGGTCCAGAAGCGGGAGAACCGCCATCGCAGAATGCACACTACATAGAAGAATCGAAAGGGCACCCAGAACGTCGACGATGTGTTATCGTATCCGTGCGTTATCTGCTTACGATCCATCTCCAGGGGCCGCGGCAGATTGTGCCAGACACGCACAAGCACACCCATCGTGCATCATGCAGCGGATGAGATAACCTTTGTGAGGCCCATTCAGTATCCTTGACTCCGAGCCGAGAAAGCAAAGGATTCTAGCCGCTGTGTTTTATGTCAAATCATATCCGTAGCCAGTAATTTGGACACGTATTTTGAGACATGCCGAGCTGAGCCACGCTTCACAGCTTCACGACTCGGATCTGACCCGTTGAGCTCGCCGACGGTCGTTCCTTCAGCCCACCGCAGCTTCTGTCGAAAACGTGCACGATGGCCTCGCACCCCAGGCCCAAACGCATGGTAAGAAGACAAGATAATCATTCATGCACTGTTCACATCAGGAATTCATACAAAACATCATTGACCGTTGACCAAAAACAGGGTCCTTCGTGTCAGTAGCACCCAGCACCAGCACTGGCACGGCGTGGACACCGACACGGACAGCCCCTCTCCTGCGAACTCTTGTTCATCATTGTACCGACCCGAACCCAGCCGGGCAGTTCTGCTGCGCGAGGCTCGATGACCCGCTGCGGATATAACATATCTTCGCCGCGACGCAGTCCCCCGTGCACGGGGGGCGTGCGCACAGATTCCTTCCCCTGGAAATTGTTGAAGGTCTGGGCAGTGTCAATGGCGTTAGCAAGCTGCACTAACTAGTTGCACTGCGGGCGACTATATTGTTTGACGCGGACTCACCGTGACGAGATCAGGGTTCGCTTCCATCTCTGCATTGACGATACCGACACCGACGCCGACACCGATCGCGCGTTAGTTCGAGGGCGGCATGCGGAAGGGAGCCCGAATCACGTACGCTCAGTTACAAGGTGCCACCAGGTTGCGTTGAGGGGATCGTTGGGGCCCCATTGCGTGATGTTGGCGCCGTAGGCCTCGCGCGTGCTGTACTCGTACACGAAGGTCGGACCGTGCGCGGTCTGGGGGTCGAGAGCCGGGAAAGAGTTCACGTCGGATCGCCAGCTGGGAACCCCCCAAGTTGCAGTCAGTAACCCAGTTGCGCCTGATGTGGATGGGGATCGGCGTACGTATGCGCATCCACGATGTCGAACGTCTAGAGGCGGTAATCCGTTCAACTCTGTGCAGAGAGAATGTAAATGAAAAGGAACATACGGCAGAATCAACTTCATACACGCGGAAGCCCGCGTTCAAGTTCGTGAGTGGCGTCAATGAGGGCCCAATCTGCAAACACCTCAGGAACACGCCTTCTCGGCAACTCAGAAGAACACCATACCCACGATACAGTCTGAGCGGTCTCAGCGCTCATGTTCGTTCCATTATTAGCGTAGAAGATCTTCGACGGGCTAGAGTTAGAGCATTGGCGCCACGAAGGCTCGCGTAATAGCACTCACGGACAGCTGATCCTCGTGTGTGTGACCCCAGAAGATGTCTGCCAAGGCTTTAGTAACAGGACGGAGAATGGATGTATATAGGATGCACTCACTGGCAATGACATGTGGCGAGAAGCGATCGACGCTGTGCATAGTCATAGTTTTACTTCATCTATCGCTCATACTTTGCACCGAAGAACGTGGACGTACATTTGATAAACTGGATGTAAACACTGTCATGAGTAATTATGCGACAGAAAAACACAAATAAGCGGGCGCTCACAGAGATTCGTCGGGTTCTTCATCGCATTCGTGCCGTCCCAGCCGCTGAGCACGTGGCCGAGGATCCAAACTGCTCGCTGTCAGCATCTAAATATGCCGTTGGGATTGTAGCACAAACCTCGCTCTCCTGCGTCCTCAGCATCCTGCAGCTCATCCGTCAAGAACCTCAGCATGCCCGACGGGTCCATCTGCGTGACATTGATGTAGTTGAAGTAATTCGCACTGTCCGCAAAGGCGCATATAGCCACCGTCAGCCTCACGAGGCACTCTCAACACGCATATACATACCGGTACCCTGAGGGGCAAGGGACGAGGGTCAGCTTCAACAATGAAATTCTGGAGGATGGTCAAAAGAAGACACACAAAGGTCCGTGTTCAACGTGATGATGCGAAGCCCATCCGACCGGCGGACCATGTAGGCCGCATAGTGAGCACGCGCAAGATTTGCAGCGCTCTGCGGGATCCACCCTTCATGTTCCCACAGACCAGCGACATGGTCGTAGTTCCTGTATTCGACCCATGCATTCAGAGCCAAATTGTTAAACATAATGCCACGTCAGACGCACCAGCTGAACTGGTTCGCCAGCTCGCCCCCAATCGCATGCGGCGCGTCCAAGGCCCTGTGCGCGACGTCAATCAGCTGGAGATGCATCGTGCCCAGGAAAGTTCATACTGGTCGTAAGAGTCGTGGTTCCCAAGCGCAGCATACACAGGACCCGAGCCGACAGTCTGCTTGAAAACACTGTACAGGAGGGTCTGTGGAATAATTTAACAATTAATTATTTAACTTTTCCGCGCATCAGGCATACCTCGGTATACAGGATATAATCCCTGTACCACAAAGTCAGATGTGGCTTCAAGTCGTTTAGCAGTGATCCGTACCTCGAAAGCTGGTTTTCAGAGTCATGCGAGACCAGATCCCCGGTATACACGGTCCATGCAAAGCCCGTATCCTTGGTATCAGTCAAGACGGGTATTGACTCGACCGCGGCGCCAATGAGCGAAATAGGGGAGTCACTATAAAGTATATCCCTCAACAAGGCACCATGGCCAAAACATGCGCACAGGACATACCAAAGGAACGATCCATATCGGGGCGCGGGAGACAGAGTGTGGTTCGGGCTCTGCGCATTGAAAGCGTTCTCGCGGCAGCACAGGCCGGTAGTACAGTTCGCCTCTGCGCCGTTCGCAAACCCTGCATATATGCGCATTTTCAATGCTACAACGAGGCTAAGATGACAGGAATAGCACGAACTGGGGTCGATGTGCACGTCGGACAGGTGGAGCACCCTCAGTCGCTCTCCACTGGGTTTCTTAGGCGCCGGAAGGGGGTTCGGCTTCGGCTTGGCAAACCAGGTCGTCAGATTGAGCGTCGAAGTGGGCAGGATCGGGCATTTTGATGCACCCAGGAAGTTCTCGCAGAACATCTGTGCGCACCCAGACAGCACATTGTTCATTCAAGAAGTTGTCTCTACCCACAAGACGTGCAACACGCACCTGCCCATCGGCACCAGCAACGTCCGCATTCGCAAGCACCTGCGTGATCGGCGAGCCCAACGCGTTCGCGCCGAAATTCGCCTCGCAATTCCCGTTCTCATCAAACAAGTTGCAGATGAAGACCGACAGCGCAGGGCCCTGCCCCGGCGCCGCGAGCGCGAGCATCTTGCCTACAACAAGTGTAGCTTGGCATGCCGCGCACGTACTATTGGCAAAAATCGGATTCGACCTGATGGACTGAATCTGCGCCATCGCCTGCTGCAGCAGTTTCGAGTCTGACGCCTTGGGCGGCAACGGGTGCGGGTCCACATTGTCGGCCTGTGCATACATACGCATGCGACGAGTCCCAGCATTTGACCTCAGCATGACCACGGAAACGAGACGGAGCGATGACGCGCACCTGTGGGATATGGTCCGGATCTGTCAACGCAAGCGGATACTTCTTGTGCTGCAAAGCGCCTTGTGAGCTCCACCGCCGTCGCGACCCGTCGCGGATGCCCCACGTACCGTGACAGGGTCAGAGATGACGGGCTGGGGCTGTGCGGACGTCGCCGTGGGGTCGTTGAAGTACGCCTGGAAGAGCGACGTGGGGAACGCGCCGGGCGCGGTGAACACCGACGGGCCGAGCGCCAGGGTGCCCGAAGGCTGCACCGAGGCAGCGAGCGCCGCGGGGGCCGCACAGCCGACCGAGATGGTCAGAAGCTGCAGACAAAGACGCATGTCGAGGCAGCAGCAGGACAGGAGGACGGTGCAGAGCACAGCGAGGCAGATAAAGACGCGTCGCTGGTGAGTGCGCGCGCCATGGCTGGTGTATATATACGTCGCATTGACGGAGAAGCGACGCACGTACACGGACGTACCTGAGCATTTTGATGAGAGGGGTGACAGGGATTGGGCGCGCCGGTCAATGCACGCGCTGAAGACGACGAGGATGCCCTCTTGGGGCGCACGCCTGCCCACGTTCGACAGCCTCGCTGATCGCGTGCAGTTGGCGCGGAAATAAACCCATCAGATTCAGTGGCGACTCCGATTCCGAAACGCGCTCACGTGACGGCGCGTGACGGCGGCGTAGGCGCTCCCGCTTCTGACGACGACAACAACGACCGCGACGAGTGTCCTCGATCCTGCTGACATGTCGAGGAAGGAACGCCCCTGTGACCACCGCCCGGTTATCGCCAGAGCAACCTGCGGAAACGCGATGTGGGATCCCGACGCACCGCTCCGAGCTCGGCGCTTATCGTTCCATCGCCGCGGCCGCCGCAAAAGGTGCTCTGATGCCGCAACTCCGGTCCTGTCAGAACGTGCACGTCCACCTCGATTCCACACTGTGCATGGGCACGATTCGCCTTCTGCGGCAACGGAAACACCTTGTCCTATGTTTGCACATCGTGTATCAAGGCCCGCTGCCGCGCCGGCGTCTTTGGCATATTGCAAGGGGACTGACCTTCGACATATGCACCTACCCGCATATGACCTGGAACGTGGCGTTTGCGAACCACGACAGCCCAACGTGACCTCACTATTCCCGCAACCGATCCCGGAAGTCGAAGACAAGGAAACATGTGCGCAGAACATGCAATAGGGTGATAATATATCGACAATGTGTAGGTGCAATATTGTACAGTCGTAACGGAGGCGGCCCTGCGCGTGGCGGGGGGCGCGGCCATAATTAGGTGCGTTGGTGATGCAAATACAATAATGCGGCAAGGAGGGGAAGGGCAGTGAGGAGATGATACAGGTGTTGTTGAACGGTATTGGTGGTATGATCGAGGTGCAGCCTCGATGGGTAGCACCGTCGAAGCCTGAGCATCGTGTCTTCAAAGGCGCGGAGTGCGCATAGCATCCCTGCAGGAGGGAGAGCGGCGGGACGGATGGCATCGCGGGATAGCGGTCGTCATCAGTGTGGCTTCTGCCTCGGCTGCGGACGGAATGCAGGTGAGCACAAGACCCCGATTAACAGAAGAACATTGACACATACCTTCATGCCGTGGAGGTATAGGGCTGGCTGTCCTGCATCCGGTGATCCTCCTCCTGCTTCTTCGCGGCCTTACTGCGAGCTTTCTCCTCCGCTAGCCGGCGGGACTCTGTCCACAACCGAAGGGTATAATCGTGCAGCGACTTGGAATAGTGTGCAAGAGTGTCTGAGGGATTTTGGGGGGGCGACGCAACGAACATGGAGGGCGGTGAAGTGTGAGAGGCGGGAGAAGACAAGGCACAGGAGAGCAGAACGAAAGCGGAGAACGGAGCGGCGGGATGAAGGGGAACGGAAGAGAAAGCGGGAGTACTTATAGAAAGAAGGGAGTCATGGAGTGATCATGCTCCATCTCAACGCTCCGCTGGGGGTCGAGTAGTCATCCGACATCCACCACGAACGCAACAGTTTCACTCCCCGGAAGATCGGAGCGTCACCGCGGCGCTTCCAGGCCAACCTCGGCACGTGGCCCATGAGCTTAAATCTTATCCTCGATACTTATCCCGTATCCAACCGCTATGCTTCCAGAACTTCCGCTGCCCTTAGTTCATCCGTCTGTGCGACGCTGGCACCCTTTCGCGCATTTGCAGTCATCGCGCCATGGCTCCTCCCCTGCTCCGACGTCCGTGGAGGCCACGATTTGGTCTCGGATACTGCCGTGGAGATGATGCTGATAAAAAAAAATTGCATAAGTAAACGATAGCATGCGAGAATTGCTCCCCAAATAACCAGCATCATCCCTACGTTTATGTTCACGCTTCCTTTCTGATCTTTAGTAGTGTCGCACTACAACCTGATCCACGCCTTCTGGCTACAAATTACTCAATTAACGAACTGTCTAACCCGCTTATCATCGTGCAACGTGCGTGGCTGCGAGCGGGATGTGTCTTTCAGCCTCTTGTCGGCAACCGCACGCATTATAGCGCTAGCCTCGGCAACGGAAGACGGATCACGATTGGGGAATCGCATAATAACGTACGGCCGCGGGGGATCTCCATTCTCCGGTGGATCTTATCTCCCCGCGCGCCACAGTGGCTTCTCTGCAACGTACTTTGGCACGATCACCCCCATGCCCTCAATCTCGCTTACCAAAGGACCATCGGGGAAGTACCTCCTCGCCCGGCGAAGGTCTCCACCGATGCAGCCAGCAATTACAGCCGCTAGTACACACGCTGGCCACAGCCCATGTTCCAATGACCCCGACGTGTGTACTTGGATACTTCGTAGTCCTAGTATTAGGATTGCCGGCTGGAGAACTCCGATGGAGCGGAATTTTTCCCAAGTGTCTGTCCAGTGGAGCCCGAAAGTAGTCATGCCCGTGCCAGAGGGCAGAAACCAGCACGATGTCCATACCCATGATGGAAGCCTCCCCAAAACCGCAGGAACTTTCGCGTGGAACGGTCCGCCGTGACCATGCAAATGTCACCGGATTGCCCGCCTGAGCGCAGAGTTGCTGCCTGGTGGCACTATCGCCATGCATCCCCGCAGCACCGGTAACAGTCTCTTGCATCTGACAGCATGTCGTCTGAGCAATCCGGATGTCCACTGTGCTGAACCTGAGGCAGGCTTGTCGGGATACGTACGGTGTGGTTAACCTATCGCTAGAAGCCTGCATGATGGAGCCACGCTCGAGCTGTCCAACATACGTACGTACGCAATCACAAGAATGGGAACGTCCGTCAATATATCAGTGCAAGCCGTACTATCTTGTCACAATACCACAGATTGAGTCATAATGTAATCAAGAAGAGAGTAACGAAATCAAGCAAAGCAATGGTCCATCCGTCATCTATTCATCCGAAGCGGACNNAAAGTTACGGTGTGCGGCGCGCACGCGAGGCGCGAGAGGAGGACGGCCGTTGCGCGAGGACGTCCTCTGTCGCGTGCACGTCGAGCGTCGCACGCAGCTCGTGATAGCGCTGCAAATCATACGCCTCCGAGCGCGCGACGCCGGCGGAGTCGTTGGGCAGCCAGATGATCGGCTGTGGGGCAGTCAGCTCAGGTGCATATAGAATCCCCGCCATCTCCTCTGCGTGGTCTGCAAATGGGAGAGGGGGCAGCAGTGGTGGTGGCATCGGGGTGTGTCCGCGCGGCACGCTCGGTGGCAGTTGTGTCGTCCAGTGTTTCGGTGACTGATAAATGAACCCATCCGATAACAGTCCGTGAGCATGCATATATGTGCTGACAGAAAGACGAAACGAAACGTACGAATGGGCACAGGCCCTCGCAATTGCGACGGCGATGGCATCACAGCAAGTGTCGCCGACATCATCTCTAGCACCGAAGCCAGGGAGCCCCGCGCACGAGTGGCGCGCGCGGAACTGATTACGCTCGGGCTGCCCTCCATGATGCTTCTGTTACCTACAGGCCGAGCCTTCTTCGCGAACGTGTCCAAGGAATGTTGCGTGACGATGCTGAGCGACTGCCGGCTCGGCTGCCTTGTTTTCACTGTGGTGTAGCCCTCTACGAATAGAACGAGCAGCACCGCAATGCCGATGAGAGCCCCGCCTTCCGGCCAAAGCCGTCTGCTGAGCAGGATCAAGCCCAGAAGGAGAGGCTGCAAGGCGAGTACGCTGCCTGTCCGCTTCAGCAGCCAAAGTTGGAGGAGGCCACCAGTTGGTGCACTGGTGCGCCCATAGACATATCCGACTAAGAAGCGGTGCGCTGACGGAAAGAGAACAGGAGATTAGATCTAACGCTCATCTACAAAGAAAATAAGACCGCACCGATGAGAGTGAGGGACAGCAGGACGGCCGCAGCAGGCGCAATTAATGGAAAGATAAATGAAAAACAGGAGGCGTAGATGAAAGCAAGGACACAGCATCCGAGAGCAAAAGTAGCATTGTGGGCTCCGGGGTATACGGCTTGCACAGGGATCAGCCATGCTCTACGAAATCAATCCGTAACATGTCGTGCTTACCGCGGAACCGCTGGCGGGGCGTAACGGCAACCTTTTCCGCACGGCGGACACGCCAAAGGTGAATGGGTTGGAGCAGGAGGAGCGCCGGTGCCGTGACGGCCACGATGAGGACGATAGCCAGCACGAGTTGGCTTATGTAGATCGATCCGTCAGCGACAGTTTGCGATCTCCGCGAGCTCGTGCTAAGGGCGCCGAAAGCGTACAGCACGGCAGCAACTGCCACGAGCCAGACTGTGGAGACGAAAAGAAGCAAGTAGAATATAGTCTTGAAAAGCGTTAGTCGTGTCGCAGAGATGGAAACATTCCCAAGCATCCGAGAGAAGTCTACGCTGTGTTCAGACAAGCTTTGTAACGACTATGTGAATGACTCACAGTGGACAAGACCGACTGCACAAGCTATGAATAGCGCTGAAGCGGCGGCCGGCGCGAGGACCGTGGCTAAACCATTTGTAAAGCCATTGTGGTTGGACATGCGTTGCAGGAAGGTCAGATAGTGGGAGAAATCCGGCGCATCTGCTAGCGCAAGGCCGACCGCGGCGGTGACTAGTATAAACAGTTAGACAAATGATCCTAGTCAGCAGATGGTGTCAATAAACTCACGTCCGATGCCAAGCAAGATAGCAGTCATGGCAGCAACGGTACCAAAGGCGATCTTGTTCAACTGACCACCTTCGTTCTGGAGTTCGTCCCATCGGATATCATCCTTAGCTCGCCCCTCTATCAACTGCACCCCAGGGATAAACCTTAGCCCGCGACCAACCAAAAGCCATCCCAGAATCCTGGAGCCGTCTGCGATATCAGCGTATGCATCCTGTTGTGCATCAGCGATTTCCTGGTTAATGGACTTCAGCTGTGTTCGCCAGGTCCGGATGTCTGCGTACACCGCGCCGAGGCCGTCATGGTCAAAGCCAGTCATGGGGCGTACAAATGGTGGTTGTGACTGTAGACGCAGATGCGGGGGTGCCACATCGCTACCTGTAGATTCAGTGTGCCGGCCGCGCAGTGGGAACGTCTCCCGCAGTTCAGAAGGCGAAGGCCCGAAGATCTTCGGGCGTCGGCCCCAGGAGAAATAGCTCGTGTCCTCTGTCGTGTCCGCTCCCAACTCTGGGGATGTAAGCAAGGGTGGTGTCTCCGCATGGCTGAAGTCTATCGGTGGCTCGTGCATTACGTCTACCCAATCTTCTGCAAATTGTTCCTGTGACGCATGCTCCTCCCCAGCGTGCTCAGAATATAAATGGGCGGGGTCAAATTCGGGTTCCGCATCGCTCGCAGCAGTCACATAGTTCGGTCCGTATCGCCTAGGATCAGGGATTGACTCCGAGGGTACGGAAGCTGGAACGGGTGTGAACACCCCATGTTGAAGCTGCACATGGCTCCCAATGGGCAGCCGACCGTATATCTTGGAATTGCGGTTGACCTCCTGGAAGCGCGTGCCGACAACACGTTGGGTTACGGAGTCTGTGAAGCTCGTGCCGGACTCCTCGTCTGTGAACCGTCCGCCGTTCACGGCCTTCAGACTCCCGAGCTGGTAGTATTGTGAAGGAGCAACATAGGACGTTGGCGCGGTCGAAGAAGACGTGTAGGGTGTGTGCCGTCTTCGGCGTCGTCGGTGGGTAGTCTGGGAACCAGAGAGGGCCCGCGGTCGGCTGATATGCGGGAGACCCTCTGTCTCGGTGGCAGGCGCGGTGATCAAATCCGCTATCGAAGGATCGGGAGTTGACAGACGGAACGACGATATGTATCTCGTCTCTGCTATTTCAAGGTTGTTCAGGACGTCGTCCCTCTGCTCGATGAGTGAAGCAAGTTGATTCGTCTCCCTACGAACGCGTTTCATTAATTTCGATTCTAATGATATATAACAGGAGGAAATGCAAGATACCCTATGGAGAACAGGCCCTTGATATCGATTTCTACATCGCCCTCATCCGCTGGGTATGTTACATCTGCGTCAGGATGTTGACGCCTAGAATCCTCCCCCCGCATGGAACTCAGCCCGGCCTTTGCGACGAATTCCTTGATCTCCTTTTCGCCCATCCCAGCCAAGCCAGGTGCTTGGCGAAGGCTGAGCCAGCCCATCTCTTGGCCTTCTAGGTGGATGTCGACCCATCTTCTTCGGAAGAGAACAAGCTTGTTGAACTCGTTCAAGATTCGCCAGAGAGCGGGGAGGATTCCCACAACGATAAGGACGACGATCAAGATGATAACTCTGATGCGTGTCCGCCAGAAGACATTCGTACCATTGAGGATAGCCCGAGCATCTGTGGCCTGGGTCGTTGCGATGTCTCGGTCATCTAGTAATTGTAAAAGACGCAGTATACTGAGGTCCTGCAGCGTTGAGTACCGACCAGAGAATTGTGGGGTGATACTAGACTTGGCGAGGCAAGGCGTCGCGACCAGATAAATGGGAAGACCAGTACCCAGACCGACTACAGACCAGCCGAGTACAATGGTCAAAAGAACCCAGAGAATACGTTGACTAAGTTCCTCGTCTGAAGGGAATAGATGCGCATCGGCCGCAGGGGATTTGCCGGCGTCCGCGACGTCGGTTGGAACGGATGGGACGAGCGGTACAGGAGGAGACAAGAAGGCCCAGAAGGAAGGCTGCAAAGGTTTTGGTCGAACTCTATGATATGTAAACACACTGCGAGGCACCAGACAAAGTGGTACTCACTCCTGTTGTACAAACCATTCCCGAAGTCCATACACCTGGCGGAATCGAGGCCTAAGAACACCGAATGTAACCTGGACAAGGGATTAAGGACGCGTTCGTGATCCAAATAACGAATTGTGCTCACCCAACAGATTAACCCGACAACACTAGAAAGTACAAGAGTTGACAGTATCCCGTCCGCCGATGCGTCGATACCGTTACCAATACAGACGCTCTGCTCTAAAACACTGAGGTCCACAGGGGCGCGTATTGTTGGAAGATAGTGTTCTCTAGAGATGGCAGGAAATGTAGTATTTGAAGAAGATATATCTGCTCTTGTCCGTACGGAGTCACCATGTCCAGGGGAAGAGGAAGTGAGATACGGTCCAGGTGTGGGCGTCGTGAATAAGGAGGACAGATCCGATGGCGGTATAGAGGAGGTCCGTAGGTCATGCAAAGCAGTCATTGTAGACTCGGCTTCGTGGAAAACTGGTGTATCGGTGTCATTTGGAGGGTCGTCATTTATAGCTTGGGCGCTATGGCCCGTTTCGTTAGTAGTCGTAGGTATAATCATGAACGTCGCGTGCGGAGAGTTAAGAACAAGGAGGGAGGGTATCCAGGATTTTCTATGCACACGGTGGGCGTCGGGTATAGTGTCAAGAAAGGAAAGAAGAGAAGGGGGTTACGAGAGGTTCATAGCGGTGAGCTCAAGCACCATGCAAAACGGAAACTCCAATGCTCACCACAACCCAAGGACCCCAGACACTGCACTGATATAGCCTCCGTCGCGATATTTGGCAAGATCTACACTGTACGGCCACAGTCCCAAGCACAGAGAATATTCACGAAGTCGGATGAGGGGAGAGATGTTAAGTGAAATTGCATTGTCGTACGCTAGGAGATACAAATCGGAACATAAGGAGAACAAGGGAGCGTGTTGCTAAGGTAGCGTGCCCAGTTCTGACCTTGGCCTAGGCTCCAGACTGACGACATAAATGGCCACTCCCACGCGGGCTCCCAGGCAAATATTACTCTCTTGTGAGAGCCAACGGAAATATTGCATTTCCCAATAGAATACATGATACATCCAGAAAGTGAAAACGAATGAACAAATGAACGTGCCGACAGAGCTCGTGTAAGGAACGTGGTATGCGCAGGATAAGGCGGGGTGTCGACGATGGACAAGGTAGACGCGAATGATATAGTGGTAAGTAGCTTGGAGATGCAGATTGTCAGTGTCCGTAGATGTGACGCACGGGAAACTTAGACACACTTCTAAGTGTTTGCTACTATGATGCCTTGCTCTTCAGATACACATCGCCCGCAACATGATCATCTGAAAAGGCGACCACTCGATGGCCTTTCACCCATGGCGGGGCGTCCTCTGGGATGACCGGAGACGCAGGGCCTAGGTTCTTTGGTTTCTTATACTTCCGCGGTTTCGTCGCTCTCGGTACGTCACCGCCATTGAATGCACTCTGTTTGCTTGGTATGCAACCCATAGCGAGATCCCACCCTAACGCATAGTTGTCAGCGCCGTCTCCGCGTACAATTGAATACGACTCACCAGTGATGCAAGGAGGGGCGGGAAGATGGAGGGTGGAGTGCTGTCCAATCTCTCCACCAAATATAATATATGAGGCGCTCGCCTTCTAATCACAACGAAATAACTGACAGCCGCGTGAGCACCGAGATGACCTTGCCTGATCGTTGGCGTCGTGAAGGCAATTGATAGGCCATCTACTTTTGCTGTGATTGGTGCAGGGGCGCTCGAGGTCTCGTATTGGCTACTATTGTTTCCCATAATCACAGGCGGCCGCTGAATGGAAGCTCGTAGCATAAACCGCGTTCACATTGCGAGGCAAGTCGAAGGCCGGGGTGATGATGGAGATTCGGCAGTTGGTACTTCAGCGCTATGCGCCCATCACTGCGGGCGTTGTCGTCTACAGAAAATTCGAAAGCGACAAGTTGACCATCAAATCCAGTCAACAGCTGCAGAAGAGGCACGTAAAGGGATGATGGAAGGCTTGAGGTTTCAGAGAAGAGTCTGAGCCTTGAGCTTGAGGCCTGAGGACCTCCTCCCGATCCTAAGGTCCACGTGTCCTTTCCTATTCCGGTAACCCAGTTCATAGCATTCGACTTGGTGCACCGGCACGTCAACGCCTACTAGCTCTCGCTCCCGCCCTTCTCATTCCTAGTTTGCAGACGACTCAAGATCTGAAATTACCATGACGAGCAATGCGGTGAAGCAGGTGCGTTAACTGCAGAATTTCACCGTCAAGGGTACTCTCTTAATCACAGTTGCATGAAAGGCGACTGCTCCGATGACATTACAGCAGGCACAAACGAACGCACTGCTCACGGTACTGAACCTCAATAATCCCGTAGAACCTACAAGCTCGGCGGCAGCCTCTACTACCGGCAAGACAGGCTCGACGCTGAAGGTACCGACAGCAGGACCATTGGTGTGGAAGGTCCTGGTCCTGGACCAGCAAACGAAGGACGTACTTGCCACCGTCTTGCGAGTGCAGGACCTTCGGGACATTGGGGTGACTTTGCATGTGTACGTCTTCTGTTCAAATGATCCTGGTAGTGAAAATCGCGTACTGAACGCGTCCATAGGCAGCTGCATTCGTCGCGTCCGCCATTGCCCGACGTCCCTGCTGTATATTTCGTGTCACCCACTCTTCAGAACATCCGACGAATAGCTGAGGATCTGGAGAAGGGATTGTATGAATCGTACCATATCAACTTCTCCGAGCCATTGTCGCGCTCACTGCTGGAGGAGCTGGCGGCTTCGGTAGCGCGAGACGGCACGGGCGAGTTGATCGAGGAGGTAGGCTGCCACTTTGTCTCCAGTTTGCGCTGGATACTGATTCTGAAGCTTGAAGATCGTAGATCAATACCTTTCCTTCATTGCGCCATCCGCCTCCTTGTACTCCCTCTTACCTGCACCCCCGCCCCCCTCCGTGCCGGACCAAACCCAAGCAATATCCTCAACCTCGTCCTATTCCATCCTTAACTCTCCATCTTCTTCAGAACAGCAGATAGAAGCAGAAATTGAGCGCATAGCAAACGGCATCTTTAGCGTGGTTGCTACTATGGGTAAGTGAGCTATGTCTTTGTCTTCCAGAAACCGAATTCATCGTTTCATAGGCCAAGCACCCATCATACGCGCGCCAAAAGGCAATGCGGCAGAGATGATTGCGAAGAAGCTAGAGCAAAAGATTCGCGACTCCATTCTGACCGCGTCCCGCTCACATACGTCCTCCCTGTTCTCACAAGACGCAGCCGGATTGTCGAATCTGCAGCGGCCATGTTAGTATCATCAATATCACTCGCGTCTTCCTACTGACAGCCGGCTAGTGTTGCTTATTCTGGACAGAAATGTGGACCTTGTTCCTATGATGTCTCACGGATGGACGTACCAGGCTCTTGTCTCTGACTGCCTTGAAATGAAGCTCAACCGAGTCACCGTCACTCAGCCGCAAAAGAAGGCATACGACCTCGACTCGAAAGACTTTTTCTGGACTAAGAACGCTGCGAACCCGTTCCCGCAGGTAGCAGAGGATATCGATACTGAACTGAACCGATACAAGCAGGACGCAGCCGAGATCACGCGGTCGACGGGCGTGACCGACGTGAACGACATCTCACAACTGTAAGCCTGGCATCATGTCTCGAGTTCGCGCCATGCCAATGACGGCGCTGTTCGCTATACAGAGACCTGTCGACAAACGCCGCCCACCTCAAAACTGCCATCACACAGCTGCCAGAACTGACGGCGCGCAAAGCTACATTGGACACGCACATGAACATCGCGACCGCTCTTCTCGAGGAGATCAAGAAGCGTGGTTTGGATGAATTGTTCAGCACAGAAGAAGCTATCAACAAGCAGGTCAGGCCCGCCCATTTCCTACTGCAGTCATGAATTCTCACATATAGCATGTAGACTGTAGCAACAATCCTCGAGACCCTGCGTTCCTCGAAGGGCGAGGGCGAACCCACACCCGCGGACAAGCTGCGCCTCGTGCTCGTGTTCTATCTCTCCTCGCCCGACAACGCCGTTTCCAAGGAAGACATCAACGAGCTGGAGAACGAATTGAAGAAACTCGGCGTCGACGTCGCCGCCTTTGAATACNTCCGACGGCTACGCGAGATCTCGCGCATGATCGTCCCCAACGCGGCAGGCGGCACCGCGACGCCCATCGTGGGCGGGGGCGGACAGGGCGGCGAGCTGTTCAAGGGCTTCAGCTCACTCGGCAACCGGGTATGTGTCACTGCTCCACTTCGCCGCTGCGTGCCCATCCTGATCGATGTGATATCTCGCGTGCAGCTCACCGACAGGTTCAAAGAGGGTGGACTCGAAAACCTCATTTCGGGTGTCAAGAACTTCCTCCCGACGAACAAGTCGACTACCGTCACGCGCCTCACGGAGGCCCTCATGGACTCCTCCGCCGCGTCCAACCAATCGCTGCAAGAAACCGACGAGTACCTCTTCCTCGACCCGCGCGCGCCGCGGCACAGCACCGCAACCTACGGTGCTCCGACGCCTGCGGGCGGCGCTGGTGTCGGGCGCACGAAGCGCATGGCGTTCCAGGAAGGTATTGTATTCATGGTTGGCGGCGCGGGGTACGTCGAGTATGGGAACTTGGAGGAGTGGGCGCAGAAGACGGGGAAGAGGATCACGTATGGCGGGACGGAGATCTGGGATCCGGAGGGTTTCGTGAAGACGCTGGAGGAGCTTGGGAGGGTGCAGTCTTAGGTGATTGTAGAGCGTGTGGATTTGCACGCTTTGATATAACCATTCTGTTTGTGGATTCCCGGATGGCTTGTGGGCGGTGGAAGTCACGTAGTCACGGAACCAGGCAATGCCCTTATCGTTTGAGCAAGAGGATGGTGAGTATTTTGGATCCAACTAACAGGATGAGGCAGAAGCTACGTGCTTGCCTCGATGAGGCGTGCCTCTTTCTCAACGACAAAAATACAATATGTGCAATACAGCTAGGCTAACATTTGGTTATATGTGTGAAGGGAGAGACTCCAATGTTCGAATGAAAGGGCAGAGAGCTGAACTGATAAACAACCACGAACTGGGGCGAGCATATTCGAGACGGTACCAGTGGCCTATATAATTACAGCGGCTTTCTTTACTTCCTCCTGTTGCTCTGCATGGTAAGGATCTGGACAAAGCGGATGCTGGATACAGTAGTGTCAGCGTTCAGAATTTCTGACAAGACTAGAAAATCTACATACAAGATGTTGATCATGTCAAGTTCAAGAGAGATGGCCTCGTTGATAGGGTCGGGAACCATGGCGCCACGCTCCGCCAGGCGAGCATGGTGAAGGATGCGTTGCGTACTGTGCTGAGATCAGTATACTTCGCTTATGAGACTTCGTTGGATATACTTACTCGTAGAGCACCATGCCGCCGAAGACTGCAAGACCGCCGTAAAGTGCAATCGACTCAGTAATAGCAAGAGCGCGCATGCCGAGGGGGAGAGCCATGGGTGCCAGTGAGCTCAGAGCGACAACTGTCACGCCGGCGAGAAGGGGTCCTCCCATATACAGGTACTTGTCGGTCCTACGGGTTATCGTGAGGAAGCTAGGTGAGCACATGCCAAAGGAACGGCTTACCGAGCGGTAGCGCCAACGTAAGACAGAGAACCGACAACGCCGACAGTGTAGAGCGCTGCACGAGACAGAATAGCCGGGCTAACGAAGAACAGAGGGCTCAAAGTCGCGGCCTGGCAAGCGTTGAAGGCCTGAAAAGACAGGTCAGTATCGAGACTACGTATGATAAAGGGTGTAAACGCACCAGCCAAAGCAGGTGCTTCTGGACAGTGTTCTCCGGGGATGTGTACAGGGTGCCCATCATAGTTCCGATGCTTCCGACAAGGCTGACACCGAGTACGAGCCCTATATACACGCGTCAGACGAGACTCGGGTCAAGGAAAGAGGGAGACTTACAGGGGTTGGCCGACATAATCCGGAAGGGCAATCCAGCCCTGAACATGCTGCGAGCAGCCAGCGCCGTGACGACAAGCCCACCACCGGTGTACTTGAACGCGTCATGCAGGTAACTCTGCTCGCCCGCAGAAAGAGCGTCTCGAGTGTCCCTGTTCAGGAATGCCTGCACGCCGACCACGGTTCCCGCGACTGTCGCCTACGCCAGACACGACATATTCTATGAGTATCGAGAACCACTGCCTGAGAGTAAGTGGTACGAGACGTACAGCAGTAATCGCGTAGCGTTTCCAGGCCTCCTGTTGAGTAGGACGGCTCACAGCAGCTTCGTTGTATACGGAGCGCGACGATTTGAAGAAATTAGACGAGAACCCGCCCTGCTTCTTCGCGTTCCGCAACGACTCGAGGACATTCGGACGCGAGCTCGTGCCAAAGAAGCGCATGGTGGGGAGCTGCTGGCCAGCGCGGGCGATGCCTGGCCTCGCCAGCGGACGCACAGCGGCGAAGATGCCGACTCGCAACATGGAGGATGGTGGTGGTCGAGGGGAAAGAAAGTTGTGTGGATGGAGGCGGCTGAAGCTGGCCCAATTCCGAATGTCCTCGGCATCCTCTTACGTCACAATCGTTGACGCGCGTCGTGCCGGCGCGAAGGCTCCCGAACGATCTACCATCGTTCGTCATAGCCGGGCACGACGTTGAGTACACTGTGACCTGTACTCACGAGTAAAGAGGAGGTCACTTTGGGGAGGGGTATGCTGATCTTACAACCTTCGCTCTGAGCATGGCGTACATGGTATTAGTACCATAGCATTTCATGAAGCGTGAATACAAACAATGCAAACAAAAAAGACAAACGAGCGGCTGCAATAAATAGTACAATAAGTGAGGATTCACTGCTGGCGAGCCACGTCAAGCCTGGTGCTTCAAAGCTTCAAACTCCACGCTTCACGAAGTGGCATATCTCTGCAAAGCAGGTAACCTCGTCACATCCACAACGGCGACCTTCTTCGACTCGAGCGCAAGCGCAATGCGATTGAGGTTGTCCTTCTTCTGCCAGTCGATCTCGAAGATGCCGCGCTTCGGGCTTTCAGAGCGCCATGACCAAACCTTCTCCCGCTCCTGAGCAGTCCGTTAGTTTGGTTTAAGCAGCGCGGGGAGTGGGAAATGTACCTTGACATCGTATACGTGCATCCAGCCGTCTCCGCTCCCAGTCGCAAGCCAATGACCATCTGGAGAAAAGGTGATCGTGTATATTGGTCGCTTGTGATTGCTGAAGACCTTCAAGCAGGCGCCCGTCTCCGCATCCCATAGTCGCGCAGTGTTATCGAACGACGACCTGATTTTCTGTAAGCAACTATGCAGAAGCATTCCGAGGCGAAGAGACTCACGTCGCTATAAGCTCATGACCTTCGGGTGAAGGCGCAGGACACCAACTAACGCCACTGACATGTCCTCGATGGCCATCCAGGACGACGCACTCGTCGCTAAAGACGCCTTTCACAAAATTTGATTTCCATATCCGCGCCGTCTTGTCGTCTGAACACGACGCCAGCCGCGTTCGTGTTGGGTTGAACTTAATCTGATTGATTTCGTTCTCATGGCCCCTGTACCGATGTCAGGACTGGAAGTAAATGCATGATCAGGATATAAACTGACTTGAACGACTTGACGATTCCCTCTTTGTTGAGGTTCATGACATGAATAACCCTGTCAGCCCCGCAGCTAGCAAAAGTCTCGTCGTCCACCCAATCGACATCGAGACAACAATCTGCTTCGCATGAGGGAGAGTTGCTATTGGGGATGAGGCTAAAACTTACCGCTATGGCTCCTATACTCCTTGTGGAGTTTTTTCTCTTTCACGTTCCACACACATGCAGTGCTGTCTAGGCTAGCAGTCAATAGCCACTTCCCTGATTTTGAAAACCGGGTAGCGAAGATTGGGCCCTAGGGATGAAACGTTAGATCAGGTTATTACTGCCATTGCAACAATTCAAGCATGATTACCTGATGTTTAGGATTTGAGAAATACAGCTCGCCCGTGGAAGTGCACACTCGCAGAATTGCGTCGTACGACCCGATGGCAAGTAGAGAACCATCGCTATTCCAGTCCAGCGAGGTGAGATCGCCTTGATCTTCTTTTGGGTAATAAGCAAGGGTCAGCGGCGCAGCAGGAGGTGCTGCTACCGAGCTATCCTTTGGTAATATAGGAAGGTTCCATAGATGTACGATGGCGTCTTTCGACCTGATCGAGACTGGTTGGAGAGGTAAGCGCGTCGGAAGATATTCAAACGTACCCTGAAGCCAAGATATGAGGGAGTGTGGGATTCCATGCACACACAAAGACCTAAGAAAGTCCTTCACCAGTAAGACACAACCACATACCTATGTCGGACGATGGAACAGTGAGCATGCACGTACCTCCGTTGCATGTGCAGATAGAAGCCTGATCGCCAGTGGGTCAGGCTCATCTTCTTCGTGCGCTGGTGACCTAGCATGTTTGAGTTTCTTGGCGGCAGAGTCGAACAAAACCATGTCGTTTATAGAATCACCTTCGCTTGCATGATCAGAAAGCGTTCGATACCCTGTCCATAAGACTTACCATCGAGTGTCTGACTAGTAGAATCCTGGATGGGCGTTTCTGTTCCTCTGTCCTTCCTCGCGCGTTTATCAGACCGTCCATCATCAGTAGCTGGTGTACTAGCTTTCCGTTTCGACGCCATATCCACGTCTTCGAGTGTTCGCACATTCAACATATCTCTGGACAGAGACGAAGACATAGACAAAGTGGCGAGGTTGACTGGTTGCTTAGAAGAAGAGTCTTCTGAGCAAACGTGGTCTTCAAGCAGCGAGAAGCCGGTCTTGCAGTTGGTTGTCAGCGTATTCTCCCGCCAGTGAGTCTCGACTTCGGTGTAGAGAAGGGCTTTGCTGAGTAGTTCCACAAGCTCGCCACGCGGAATTCGTTTCTGGAAGTTGGGCGATTGGTCGAGACGGCCTTCGCTACGCAGGGAAAAGGCCGAGTGCTGAAAGCCTGCGAACAAAGAATCAGTGAACGCCTGGCGCCCGAGAATAATACCAACCAGAATCCTGAAAGTAGGAGTATATGAGGCAGTTGACCTCGTCGGCGGTGATTAAGATGGGAGCAGACGCCATGGACGGGCTGTGTTCACGACGAGGAAGAGAAACAAGGAGCTCTAATTGTGGAAGTGGCTGCCGCGCGGGACGGCAGGACGAGGATATATTCGCCGCGTAAATTACGAGGATGACCGGGGTCCGTGGGGTCGCGCGTCATGGAAGATAACCGCAGGACCTGCACGTGGATCGGGAGATTCACGATGGACACGGGCGATCCACCTCCAGCGGCCGTCAAGCCGAGTATTGCTCAGCATCCCCGCGGACTCGCTATACACTCTCGCAGGTGCACTTCGCCTTACTTATTGCCATTACCTCCATGAGTGCACGCGAACACTGGGAAATGGACGATGAGGACGCTGACTACCTGCCTTCCCGCGAAGACGAGGAGGAAGACGACGACTTCGACCCCGAGGGGGAGCTCGAGGAAGGCGAGGAGGTCGATCTCGAGATGGACTTGCAAGACCAACTCGAGCGCCGCGCCGACGACGAAGGGACTACCTCTGACTTGACCCGCGGAATACTCGGTGGTATGTCGTCACATCTCACACTTCAGGATAGCTCTACATGTCTTGTCACAGCGCTGTTCGAGCTTCAGAGATTACAAGGTTCAAACCGCCAAACCAACATCCAGAGCGACTTGCTCGAGCAGCTGTTCAGCAGCGATTCGCCCCTCCGTGTGACTCGAGTGGTTGTTCCCAGCGATGATACTCATGGGAGAGCCGCGGCAGAGGAAGAACAGGAGGATGACGAGGAGGATGACGAGGATTACGAGGAGGATGAGCCATACTGGTCTCCAAGCATTCGCAGGGGGCCAGAGTTACCAGAATGGGCGCGGCCACCCACGGAGCCGCAGCAAGAAGGAGTTGAGCTGCTCATGGGCGGTGAATTTGGCCGGATAAGACCCAAGGTCAACGTAAGGGGCGGGCAGCGTTCAGTGGCAAGGATCCTACAGTCCAGGCAAACACGAACCCGAAGTTTGTACAAGGAGGATCTTATCAGTGTAGGTTGTGTCCGTCCATCTGTGAGAATGTCACGCTTACCTGCCTCAGGATCTTGTGCCGAACACGAACGGGACCGCCGTGGCAGCCTACGATCATAACATCTACTCTGGCCAATTCTCAGCTGGTAAGTCGTTGTGCACTGACAGGGCTATGCATTCGTTCTCAAACCTGTCGTTCAGACTCGACTTTCTATTACACATGTGTCCAAGGTCGGGGTCGCTCGCTCTACGCACCGTTGACAACATATTTAATCTGCGAACCCAGACTTCCGGCTGCACGTGTACGATATGACTGCACCTCTCCAACGAACGAGGGTGCCAGAGGCACGACGATACCGTCGCTCGGACCACGAAACTACAATGAAAGTTATGAAAACTATAGTTGGCCATCCTGGGCGATGGACCATCACCGACTCCCATTTGAGTCCAGATAACGAGAGGTATGGCATTCAGAACATCGGTGCATCGGGTATCCGACTGAATACACATCCCTTAGGATTATCTACTCGTCTATCGTAAGTCCTGTCCGTCCGACCTCGAGGTAAAATCTCACGTTCGATAGACTCCTACCGTGTGGATGAGCACCACACTGGACTCTTCAACAGTTCAGAAACCCCTTCACTTCAATGACCCCGCGCCTACCAACAGGAGAGGTCACATTGGTGGCTGGGGTGACCACTTCGGTATATGGAGTTGTCGGTTCTCCGCCGACGGGAACGAGGTCATTGCTGGTGGAAGCAGCCAGATCTTTGGTATGTTGAATTATCTTTTTATATATGCGCTCGTCGAGAGTCTGAATATTCTACAGTGTACGACCTATTGGCTGATCGACGCACGGTGAAAATTCACGCACACGAGAACGATGTCAACAGCTGTTGCTGGGCGGATAGTGCATCGGGGAATGTGTTGGTTAGTGCATCGGATGATACATTCCTTAAAGTTTGGTGAGTCACCATCTTTGTGCAAGCGGTTCACGTTCCTCAACGTGCGTATCAGGGATCGTCGGTCGCTGGGCTCGTCGCCAAAGCCGTCTGGCGTGCTCATCGGTCACACAGAAGGCATCACGAACGTCTCGGCGAAGGGCGACGGGCGCTATATCATCTCCAACGGCAAAGACCAGGCTCTCCGACTATGGGACTTGCGCAAGATGCGCAGCAATGAGGAATATGAGGCCGTCAAAGATAGAAGCTACTCTCACTCGGCGCACTTTGATTACCGGTGCGTCGCATGGTGCGCATATAGCTGAAGGCTTTAGCTTACGTTGTGGCTCCAAGGTATGGGCAATATCCGCGGTTGAAGATACCTGCGCATCCCAAGGACTGTAGCGTCATGACGTACCGTGGGCACTCGGTCCTGCAGACACTTATTCGATGCCACTTCAGCCCGGCGGAAACGACCGGCGGCCAGTATATCTACTCAGGCTCTGCTGACGGCAGAATCCATGTAAGCTATCTTCCCCTTCGCCGAATTCTCCCCCTCACCCATCTTTACGACAGATCTGGTCACTCGACGGTCGCGTCGTGCAAGTCCTCGACCGCAAACACACGCTTCCGATGACCTTCGATCCGGAGGCGCCGGAGCCAGAGCCCGTTGCTGGTTCTCGTGGAGAGCCGGTCTGTGTGCGTGACGTCAGCTGGCACACGCAGGTACGTTGTCTGACTTTGCATCCCGAGCTGATGGCTGATCAGCGAGCGATGTCGTAGGAACCCGTTATTCTCAGCGCGGGATGGGAGAATGGGCGCACGGGAAGCGTCGTGGCGCGCCACGAATGGAAGGGCCTGGGAAAGCGGTTCGGTAAGCTGGAGGACTGGGTTGAGAAGCAGAAGCTCGAAGGCGCAGAGCGCCGCGGGACGCGGGCGCACCCATGCGGATTCCGGGTGCCTTCGAGGACGACTCAGATGAAGAGGACTGATTTAGATAGAAGGATGTTGGGTGGACTCACGTTTGTAGGTTGATCATGTTGCATTCGTCGTCTGTGCTGTACCTCTATGCTGCAATTGTACTATAGATCCATGGATTATGCTTTACCAACTTGTGGAAGGAAAGTGTATTGAGAACGACTATTTATAAATCGTGTGGTCACACGAATTACAGAGTCGGGTGAGTAAAGATCGTGAAATTAATTACAAAGGCATAATGGGGGCTCTAAGTACCCCCTCAAAGGAACCAGGTAAGCAATAAACTAGCTCGAGCTCCAAGGCTCGAGGTGTTAGCAGGGATGAGGGCCATTGACCGGCTTCCCGACAGCGTCGTGCAGGTTTCGACCTACGATGGACTGCTCCAGCCCGATGTCAATTTCGAACGTCTGTGGAAGCGTGAGTTCTGCGTCATCGAATATCTGCGCGTTGGGTTATAGACATACCTCGATGAACCCGCTGGAGGGCTCCTGTGTCGTGTACGATTGTTCCGTCCAGGGCTGGTGATACATCTGGATGATGATCATGCAATAAACCACACCCTGGAAAAGTGGGGGAATGATGTTCAGCGTCAAGTTGTCCTTATCGCAGGAAGAAAGCAGAAACCTACCGCAAGCGACGGCAAGAGGTCAACAGTGGGGTACTGGCCGTTGTTCTTCGCGAGTTGTGCGCCCAGGAACGCGATGATGCCTGCCGTGTACAACGCTCCACTCCTGACTAGGGTAGCAAGAGCGGACATGATCCTCTGCGTCCCCCGTTCGCAGCCACGCGCCTTGTATGCAACCCATGCGACAATCGCGCCTGTTGAAACACACCTCAGACTCAGAGAGGCGACAGAGAGTCAGTGAGATTTACCTGTGCAGTAAACGTTTATAATCATGGTCATGACGAAGTATGCTGATATCAATGGTGCGAGGCGCGTGGTCTGGTCTGACCCTGGCGCTGAAGGAAGCCATTTGACCAGGCAATAGCACCCGATGACTGCAATGCGGTGGTCAGCAACTGAGAGTGAAAACAGAGATGAAAAGACGCGGCAGACGCACCAAGGCCGCCCATCATCAACAGAACAGGAAGCATCATAACGAGTAGACGCTTTTGCGAAATAATGACGAAGCAGCGCCAAATCTGTGCAAGTCGCATCAGCCGGCGGGTGGGTGCCTGAGCGACGGTAGGAGGCATCGTACGTACCAGGACTCCGTCGGCCAAGGCGGATTGAATCCAGAATATCGTCGTTTTAGCGAGGAAGAGAGACTCGCAGAGCTCGCTGTAATCGCCCTCTGACTGCTTCTTCCTGGACATTTGCAGGATGTCATAGGATCTGATGAAATTGATGACCACATGCTAGATCGCGCTTCGTCAATGGCAATCTCGAAACATGGGAGTTGAGATGACGACTTACCGCAGTCGAGAGGCTCATCATTACAACGGAAACAGAGAGCAGAGTGAGCCTTGTCCGAAGAGACATGATACGCATAATCTGAAGGAACGATATAATAAAGAGCACAACGAACATGCCTTACCACGACGTCAAATCCCGCAGCGCAAGAATGAAGAACTCCGTACCATAGACTAGGCCCTCCAACAAAACACAAAGCAGTTGAGCTTTGGCCACGCCGATTGCCATAGCGGCAAGAGGCTGAAGCGCAAGTCACGGCGCAGAACGAAAGGAAAGGGAAAAGAGGAAGATGCATGTGCGGAATGGCCCAGACTGATATATACCGTATCCCCAGCTCCGGTGAAGACTGCGTCTTGTGAGCCGCTTGCGTAGGACCGCAATTACGCACCTTGCCTCATGGAGCTAGTGAATCAAGGTTCTGCGACCAATTGGGTTCGCCCTGCTGGCTGGCGAAGACACCGATCATTGAAATCGTAAAAGCTAAAAACGTTCGTTGAGACCGATGAAACATCCAAATCAGACGGTCGCCTAGCAGGCGTCAGGTACACGATGACTTGGGGTACGCAAGCGCCGTCGACGTCGTCCCGGTCAACGATGCCATGGTCCTACTACACAACAACCAGTACAATCGACAGATTAATAGAGATGTCTACAATATCTGAAGTCATGTGGGTGCATTCAAAAGGTGTCCAGACGCTCACCATAAAACCGCACTGCTCGCCTAGTGGCGTGGAACATAACTGAATGACATCGGCAGGCAAAGAAACGACGGCCTCTAAATCCCTGGATGCCATTTTACGTGGACGCGAGCGCCTTGGTGCCCTGGGTTGGCGCCGTTGAAGTAGACCACAAGGGCCGCGATGAGTCCGCGTCAAGCAGAAGCCTAGGAGGGTTCCGAGTCAGACGCGACGCTATTACGCGACAGCCACCGGCGCCTACTTGACTACCTATCCGCTCTCACCGCACAAACTGGTCCTTCTGGACTTACAAGCACGAGGTTCTTCCTCGACACATTTTAAAGCTAAAAACGTATCGGCAGGTGTAGATCAGCCTTCGTAATTCAGTCGCTTTATAAAATTGCACTAGGCAATCATCAATGCCTTCTTACAATATATGTCATTCACTCTCAAGTGTTTACGGCCGAACGGATCACGGTGGCATCAAACACGCAAGCTGGCTTTCCGCTGCCAATGGTTTGATCTGAGCTTCAGCGCTCGCACATATCGCGTATGCCTCCAGGGACGAGAAATCCTGGCTCGCATATTCGCCTTGCACTCTCCCGTCGAGAACGCCGAGTTTGAAGAGTTTCCGTCGACGCTTGTCAAGATCGCGTATGTTTGCTGGCGCTGGCGGCAATTGAAATAGCCCTCGGATATCTTTGGACACACGTTCCGTCTGTCTAGACGCCGTGGACGACCGTCTTCCTCTTCCTGTCCAGAGAGTTGCCAATACAGGTCAGCATCAACGATCACTAAAAGAGAGACATCGGAGTTTTATACCGCATACCTGCGACTACAACAAACCCTTCGCGATCTTAGCAGTGTCTCCCACATGGACGACCCGCACCCCTCCTCGAAGCTCTCAAACTGACGGCTATCGTTGGGAGACTCGAGGCGTCTCCGTCCTGAAACCAATTGCCTCGCTTGCGGGTACCGTCGCTGATGGGTATCAAGTTCCATTGGACCTGGCTTACTATTCTTCGCAGTTTAACCCTTCTTGATATTGCGATGCTCGCATCCCTGGAGGCCTTGAATGGTCCAGTTGCTCGATACCCTCGCCTGTCCGCAAAGCCTGGTTCAGCTAGGGCTATGGGCCGCACTGCTATGGGATTAAGCTTGACTTCTCGTTTTGGTGGAAGTCAGACCCGTGGATCGCCACGAGCGGCTTATACTTAGCAGGTCGGTTATCAAGAAATTCGCGCAGGACTTCGAGGGACACGTCGTTCGGAGAGGGTTGGTGTCGGTGTTTTGCCTCTCTCAACTACAGGATCTGCGGCTCAATCACTATGACTTCGGATCGGACCCATGCGCCGTATCGTGTGCGGACTGGAGTACAGACTCGCCGAGAGGCCGTTGTATGTTGTCCGCATCCGAATACTCGAATGCAGCATGACGGGTTCGCAGTTCATGAAGCTGGTTGATGTCTGTAGGAGCAATCTCGTATCGGAGGGTCCGAAGTGAGCGATGAAGGGCTGAAAGAGCTGTATCCGGTAACCTTTTCCCTTGCTTTGGTGTGTATCCGCCAGCTGGTGGTCAATATTAATTGGATTGGATGCTGTGGTTTCGTCTGGCCGTTCGTCTACTTTGATGTCCCGGAATAAGTATACCAGCATGTCAGTCGTTCCAAGCCTTGCAATTGTAAATTGGGCATAGTGGGGCTGTGGGAGAGTCTGCAGCCTGGGGTCCGCGAAGCTTCGCGGCCGAGCCTCTGATGAAAAATATGGTCGTCCCACGGGGTTCAATGAGCCCTCGACGCGACTTCTAAGTCGCGATCGATGCGTCAATTGCACCACCTTCTGCACTTTACTCGTCCTCGACTTCCATTGTGTCCTAGAATCTCTTTACCGCCGTCTTTTCGCGCGTTGAGTCATTCAAAACTATTAATGGACACCTGCACTCGCCTTCTCTCCGCAAAGCCGACGCATTTTGTACAGGAGGAGTCACGATTCGCACCGTATACCCTTCGAGAAAACTAGACTCCATATAACGTCTCTCCTGGTGGCTCGGACCATCGGCCTATTACTGGTTTACGCGATTGCATGACATGCATGGCGCATACTCGAATTTAGACACGATCACGGTCCCACGGGAGATCACGGTTTCAGTTATAAGGAAGACTTCGGGACACCCGCTCCGCGACGACCTCTGCAGTTCACTTTTATCGCTTGCTGAGCGACGTGTTCACAAGTCGCCATGTCGAACGAGGCCAGTGCCATCCAAGAGACTCACGAACTTGACGACCTATCGAAGGCGGCGTTGACCCAGCGGACCATCAAGAGCGTGGAAAGGGACTCTGACGCCCATGGGGATGTTTCGCAAGAAACTGCGGTCGCAAATGCACCTGAGAATGCTGCAGAGGATCTCAGACCGAGCAAGCGATTCCAGGTCCTGTTGGTCCTTGCTGGCTTTATGATGATATTCCAGACCATCGGAACCAATCAGACGTACGGTGTTTTCCAGGTCAGTCTATGTCACCATTCTCTTGTAGTCCTCCTTACGAAGGTACGGCTTGATTTGCGTTCATATAGGAATTCTACACGTCTCCCCAGAGTAACATCAAGGACGGTCCTGGGCAAGACGCTCTGGTATCTCCGGTAGGTACGATCGGCGGCGGATTGACCTGGAGTGGCAGTATCTTCGTGAACCCCCTAATCGCACGTGTCCAGAACCTCAAACTCATCACTTTGAGCGGGGCGGTGATCATGAGCCTTGGAATCGTCCTCGCTAGTTTCGCCACCAAAGTACGCATGCATTTCCACAACGCCTCTCCGAGCCCCATGCTAACATAGATTTACCAAGCTATGGCACCTCTTCTTAACCCAATCCCTGCTGTACGGAATCGGGTCGTCACTGTTCTACTTCCCAATCCTCTCCCTGGCGCCACCATTCTTTGACCGACACCGCGGGTTCGCCATGGGCGTCATCTTGTCCGGGAACGGCATTGGCGGCCTCGTTCTAGCGCTCGTCACGCACCAGCTTCTGCAGAAAGTTGGTGTGCAGTGGACGTTGCGGATCCTGGGCCTCTGGAATTTGCTTGTCTGCATCCCGGTCGCATGCGTTGTTCGGCGTCGTGCTGGGTTTGGATTCGGGCGCAGGTCGACGAAGTTCGATTATTCCATCTTGAGAAGAGGGACTTTCCTATCGCAGGTGAGCATGAGCTCGACATGTGCGCGTCTTGTCACCGCAATTACGGAGCTCAAATGTACTGCAGACATTTGGAGCATTTCTCCAAGCGGCTGGCAACGTCATTCCGTTGTATTATTTGACGACATATTCAACTGCTGTGTTAGCATACTCGTCGACGACGGGAAGTTTGCTACTCGCCATAAATAACGCAGTGAACAGCGTTTCACGAATAGCAATGGGCATTCTTGCCGACCGCGTAGGCCGGCAAAACACCATGATCGCTAGCGTAAGTCATTTAGCTCTCGGCTTCGTAAAGCTCTGACAGAAATGCCATGACTTATAGGTTATCCTGTCGGCCGTCTCAGTCTTCTCGTTCTGGATAGACGCATCGCGGTCCCGCTTCCTCGCTTTCATTGTCTTCTACGGGATCTACGCCGGGGGTTACAACGCTCTTCTTCCCACCACAATCACCGAAGTATATGGCGTGCAGAACTACGCACCTATCAACGCCGCGATTTACTTCATCCGCGGGCTTGGCACCATGCTCGGTGCACCCATTGCGGGTGTCATTCTGGGTCAGCATGGAAGGGGCAGCGGGATGCTATCGATGGACCGGCTTCAGGCAAAGGGCGGGTACAACAATGTCGCAATATATGACGGGGTGTTGTTGATGAGCGCGGGGTTGTGCGTTGCGTTTGCGCGGTGGTCGGATGCGCACAACAAGGGTGAGTGGGTGTGGAAAGCATAATTCCATGTCACCGCTTGGGAATGGCACGGCTAGTCTACAACTTGTCCTTTTATTCTTTTACTTTAAAACACCTGCATATCTGGAGTGTCTGACCCTAGAGCCTAAGTCCAGCCTTGATGTTGGACTAGAAATACCTCAGAAGACGATTGAATTGAAAGTTCCGGGGCCTGCACGTGTTCGCGACGGGGTCACATGCCTTCGCGACCGGTCCACGCGACTTCGGCGCGCTCGCGGCTTCTTCAACTTGTCCTGCTCCGAACTGGCAACCCGCCACCCCGGTACACGCTTGCTATCTGATCCCTTCCTTACCACTCCATCTCATCTAATATGCGACGTGCACAGAGCGTACGACACTATGCCCGGCCTTCTCTCGCCCTCGGAGCGGATGATCTTGGGATGTTGAAGGAGAGCCCGGACGAGTCGAACGAGGATGTTTTGAGGCGGCAGCTGCTTGAGAAGGACAGGGAGAACGATAAGGTTCGCCTAGTATTATGCTGCCTGATCCTCTTTTTGTGGCTTATGTCGACTGGACGAGCAGCTTCAGACGCAGATCCAGTCGTTGCAAGCGCAACTAGCGCAACGACCACCCTTAGAAACCATTCAGGCATTGGAACGGGAGTACAAGAACCTGGAACTGCTGCTTCAGGGAACACAGAGAGAGAACGAGCGTGCGATGACTGAACTCGAGAGGTGCGTGGCTCATTCTGGCTCGGGAAAACACGTTTAAGGTTAATTCACTGCGTCTTAGAGGGAAGACAAGGGAGAAAATGCTTGAACGTGAATTGAGCAAATTGGCTGGCGAGAACTGGCAGGTGCGTTAAGATTATTTGTCTACTCAGTCCGCATGCTCATTTCGCCTGTTTTTGTAGGCCAACCTAGAGATTTCACCTGCACCTCCTGCCTTTGTACCGCGCTCGGCAACCTCCTTCTTGCAGGCTGCCCAAGGACTTGCAGGGTCAGCTGATCAGTCCGGTGAAAGAGGGTCAAAGCCTTCAAATGAAGAGACCATGGCGCACATCGAGCAGGTGCGATTGCTCATCCTCGGAATGGAACAACGGTTGGCCACTCGGGAGGACAAGTTGACGAAGGCGATGGCGCGTGCGGACAGCGAGGGCACGAAGTTTGAGGAGATGAGGAAGAAGGTCATGACCGCTTGAGTTGGACGATATGATCTCTGTGGTTGGGTGTGGACTTGAGATTGTGCTTGTGGGCACCGGTGTGTATCTGTCGTTCATCTGATTACAATGTTTGTCGCTGGGAATTTGTATACCCCTCGCTGTGTTGATACCTGTATTTGTCATATATCTCATGCATCTATTTCATGCTATCTTCTCATTTGCTTAGCACGTGGACACGTTGTACTCGCGAATTGACTCCTCGAGGGAGGGTCTTGCCTTGACAGATTGACTGCGGGGGAGCTAAGCGCGCTACAGCCAATCGCAGCCGAAGGATGACTGCTGACGTAATGGACGAAGGCGATGGCAAACAGGAAGCAAACAACACAGCGATGCTCGCCTCGGAGGCAAATTAGCTACACCAATCCCCTACTCACCATGAGCGACGTCAACCCGCCTCTCCCAGTCTCCAAGCTGGGGGAGTACACCGTTATCCAGGAGATTGCAGAGGGGACCTTCGGCAAGGTCAAAAGTGCGCCGTTCTGCTTTGCTCTCGTGCTATGGAGCATATGGGCGCTAACGTTATATATGTCGTGTCTGCAGTGGCCATGCATACGCTTACGGGGCAGAAGGTCGCGATGAAGTTCATCTCGAAGCAGGTTATCAATGCGACTAGAACAAAGAATCGGGTTCAGAGGGAAGTCGAGTACATGCGGATGCTCCGGCACCCCCACATTATCAAGCTGTGCGTCAGCCTTTTCATGCGCTATTCTCGTAAGACTGACTCCAGTGTGCAACAGCTACGAGGTGATATCGACGCCGACGGACATCATCATCGTGCTGGAGTATGCTGGTGGCGAGCTGTTCAACTACATCGTCGCTAATGGGCGCATGCCCGAGCCGCAGACGCGACGCTTCTTCCAGCAGCTCATTTCGGGCATAGAGTATAGTCACAAGCTCAAGATTGTCCACCGTGATCTCAAGCCCGAGAATGTTCTCCTCGACGACGACCTGAATGTCAAGATTGCGGACTTTGGGCTGTCGAACGAGATCAAGGACGGCGACTTCTTGAAGACAAGCTGTGGGAGTCCGAATTATGCCGCACCAGAGGTCATCCGTGGCGGCCTATACACAGGTCCTGAGATTGATGTGTGGAGCTGCGGTGTCATTCTGTATGTCATGTTGTGCGGCCGGCTACCATTCGAGGACGACGACGTGCAGACACTCTTCACGAAGATTAGCCGTGAGTACTTCGTCCCAATCTGTAGTTCGGACCTTCTCATCTCACTTCTTGCCTCAGAGGGGACATACCACATGCCTTCCTATCTCTCTGCCGATGCGCGAGGCCTCATCAACGGCATGCTTGCCGTTGACCCTGTCAAGCGCATCACAGTCCCCGAGATCCTGCAGCATCCTTTCTTCACCACCGACCTCCCGCGTTACCTCCAACCACTTCCCCCTCGTCCTGGCCCTGTTCTCGGGACTCTGTCGTCCCTTGTCACTCCTGCTAAGACCCTTGACTTCGAAATCATTGAAGGCCTGGGACGAATAGAGGAGGATGTCGTGGACGAGCTTGCTATGAAGATCGAGGGTATAGAGAAGGAGGATGTCTGGGAGTGTCTTCGAAGGGACGACGGGCCGCAGGGAAACGCAGTCAAGGTCGCATATATACTACTGAGAGACAAGCGGAGACTCGGGCACGACTGTGAGTGCCTTCTTATCCATGTGGCTAATCGTGGGCAGGAAGCTGAGAAACGCACAGTAGCGGAATTTGAAGAGCAAGAACGGGACGCCCAACTTGCTGCTATGGATGTGAGCATGCCCCTTTTGGAGCGTTATACCCCCCCCTGATCATTCATTCTTAGCCGCGGAATCTTCTGTCACCTAACGCTATTTCCCCTGCGGGCGGTGATCTGGAAGAGAATCCCTTTGAGTCGGAGTTTAACGACTTCGATGAGGATGAAATTGACGACGGGCTGGACTTTTCAACACCGCAGGACGAAGTCGAGATCAATAACTTTGCGGTCTTGAATTCATCTCTGCCGGAACAGTTCCCCGAGCAACACCATCTAGCATCCTATGTGAGCGCGAAGCGTTCTTCTGCTGTGAAGGAGAAGAAGCAGCATCGTACGAAATGGCACTTTGGCATCAGGAGCCGGTCTCCGCCAATGGAAGTCATGCTGGAGATCTATCGTACACTCAAAACGCTAGGCATGGAATGGAAGGAGAAGAAGAATCTCGGAGGGCTTGGGGGAGGAAGGAGACCAAATGGAGGCAGGGCGAGGATTGATCGTGCTGTGGAATACGATGGTGACGGCTATGTTGACCTCAAGGCAGCAGCGTCCATCTACTTCGTTGAGACGCGGGTTAGGGTACAGGATGTTGTCGTAAGTTTCAGCCGATTAACTACGCCCTCGGAGCTTGACTGACCGTATATGATCAGGTGCTCATGAACCTGCAGCTGTACATGGTTGACTCGATCAACTATCTCGTCGACTTCCACCACAAGAAGTCGTACAAAGGCTCAACAGAGCCGGGAGCGGGCAAGTTTGACATGGCCAACTTCGACGCGCTATCAGAAGCGGGCTCCGACACGAGCCGTTCTGTGAAGGACAAGGACGCCCGGGAAGACGAAATTGTATCGCCATTCGTCTTCATGGACGTTGCTTGCCGACTGATCCTCGAGCTCGCGGGCGGGAGCGAGTGAGTGTATATTGGTTGTGGAGCTTAGATTATGAAGTCACGACGACCACGAGAGAGAAGACACCGGAATTGTATTTGTAGTGCGGTTGTAGTATGTGTTACTCTAGCATAGAGCGCTGGCTCACCGGATTGATGTAGCGAAGCATATAGCGTATTTAATGATATTGAGATCCAGAGTTTGCAGTGTTGACGCACGGACCAGCTGTTGGAGGACCTTCCGAGGGTCGGAGTGGCAAACGCGTCCCGATTTGAGCCCGTCTCGCCCTTTGTTGACTGCGTATACACCGTGGGAACTCGCGTCGGAGCACGAACCACGTTTTGTCGATTCACTGCCCTCCCGCGCCCTGTCATCGTCGCTTTCCACCCACCACCATCATCCCGCCCCCGCCCTCGTCGTTTCACATAACTTTCCCCCAACTTTTCACATCGATCAGCAATGGCTCGTACCAAGGTAAGCATTCTCCGTCCGTCGTCGATGCCCGCAGCCCAGTGGCTCACCCGTTATCTCCCAGCAAACCGCCCGCAAGTCCACTGGAGGTGAGCAGCGGGCACGAGCCCAAGCGGGCCCCAAGTCTCAGCCTTACTAAACTTGCCATCTTTCCACAGGAAAGGCTCCTCGTAAGCAGCTCGCGACGAAGGCTGCCAGGAAGACCGCCGCCGTACGTCCGCAATATCACATGCCTTATCCACGCGTTGACTGACCGAGGGGTGCATTGTAGGCTGCCACCGGTGGTGTGAAGAAGCCCCATAGGTTCCGCCCTGGTACCGTCGCTCTTCGTGAGATCCGTCGGTACCAGAAGTCCACGGAGCTCCTCATCCGCAAGCTCCCCTTCCAGCGTCTCGTCCGTGAAATCGCCCAGGACTTCAAGGTGTGTCTGCGTGCGAAACGGCGCCGCGCAAATTTTCGCTGACTCGATATATCGCGGCTCCGTCTAGACCGATCTGCGCTTCCAGTCCTCCGCCGTCATGGCCCTTCAGGAGGCCGCTGAGGCCTACCTCGTCTCGCTCTTCGAGGACACTAACTTGGCTGCTATCCACGCTAAGCGTACGGTCTTTCATCTCTTTCTGGATAGTTCACAAAGGCTGACTCCTTTGTTCTCTAGGTGTTACGATGTGCGTTGTTCTCGAAGCCCCTATCTTCACTGCCTCGCTGACTCATCATTCTGCTTCTCTAGCCAACCTAAGGATCTCGCGCTTGCCAGGCGTCTCCGTGGCGAGAGGTCTTAAACGGACTTCCTTTCCTTCCGCGGGTACCTTTGATACACCCGTTGGCATCCATCCATTGTTCGTGTATGACCCAGTTCTTGACTAAGATCCGTACTTTGTTATTGCGAGACTCCCTTCTGATATTCGATCGATTTGACTGCTACTGCCTCCTTGTAACTATAGCCTGGTGTAAGCCTTATGCTTTATATGTTTGAAGCATATGGCGAGTATCGTACATTAGTAGTGTTGTTTGGCAATATAGTCAGATTACGCATAGAATGGTTTTGACCGACTCGCAAGTACACGGGAACACTACTAATTCTGCTGCTCGATCAGAAGCCGGCTTTGGTAGGAATGAACAGCCCGTCCCAGCACTTGAAGCCAACATCATTGGTGACCTACGTACGCGTTTATCGGAGGGAGCGGTCTAAGCAGCGGACGAAAAGCTTCGACGCGAGGACTTACGGTGGAAGAATTGCACATCACCCTCACTGGGGTGCCCGTCTCGGTGTGCAAATATATCCTTGGCGATGATGTTCGTTGCTGGGAAAATGACAGTTAGGTGGGGCGGTGAGAACAATCGACTCAGCAACGAATATTCGAATCCGTCCAGCCCGGCACTCCGGCCAAGCTACACGAATGTAAAGGCGGCGACGGATAGGTTCACTTACCGCTTCCGGGATACAGATCAAAGATGGCGACTTCCTTGCCCGTCGCGTTCGCCACGGCGTACCTGTAGCGGGTCTGTCAGCTATCGGAGGTCAAGTGGAATTTTGAGGTGACGGGTAGGGCGTACCAGCATGGATCGGAGACACACGAGCCTTCTACGTAGGGCACACTGGGCTATCATGTCAGCATGACGGAGCTGAGTTGGAGAAGAAAGGAGGGAAGAGGTTTACTCCTCGATGCTCCCGACGAAGTTCTGGAAGAGGAAGTCTTGTACTTGTGTATTATTGACGTTGCCAGTGGTGTTAGGCTTCGGCCCGTCTTCTTGGTCCCAGTAGCTACGACATTGTAAGTCAAATCGGAGCAAATGCTGAGGCGGGCGGTGCGCACTTCTGGGTCACATAGATCTATATGCACCGCAGTTGAGTCAGAGTGGAGTTATGGTCGGAGGAGCACGGACGTACGGGGAAGGGGACGTTGGAGAAATGGATGTTACGCCAGGTGATGCTGCATTCAAGGCCTGTCAGACATTACGAAGGGCAGAGGGACTCATCCGTCCATACTTTCGTGCAAAGCCGTTGCCGCCAGTCCAGCTCTTGAACCGCGCCCCGTATAGAGAGTTTACCTACACGCGGATTAGCGCTGTGCAACGATGTTATGGCCATGAAGACTACCATTGAAACATTTTCGATCCTACAAGCCCCGTATAAGAATTCCTACTTCATGAATAAACTCTGCAGCGACACTTACAAGACATTCTCAACNTCTNCTACCTGCCCCTCGCTTCGCCCAGTGACCCGATGGATAGCCCATGCCCGTTCTCACAGTAGCTGTCGCTGTACTGTGGGTGAGTGGGAAGTTACACCCCCCAAAAGTTTACACCACGTACTGAAAGATGATATTCTTCGCACCATTTCCGACGGTAAGACAGTCATCTCCATTCACCACATGATTGTTCTCGAAGAGCAGGTTTGTGCCACCAGCGGAGAAACCTGCATTGGTCATTTCTCAGCAGTTGGGCAGACGCTACTCAACAAGTCAACGCACCATCTCTTGATTGTGAAAGAGATGGATAGAACTGAAGTTAGGAGACGCCACGCAGACGACAGAGGCACATACGTGTTGAACGGGAATGCCTAGCAGCACACACTGTCAATAAAATAGTATTCCTACATTGGATAGGCTCGACGCACCTTCGAATCTGACCTTGCTACGATCTGATTGTTGAAAATATGAACATTCGACGAGCCACTTGTTGCAAAGTTCCACCCAATCGGCTATGCCATATAGTGTTCGGCCAACTCAACTGTGCTTCGGTGTTCGTGGTACCCATACCTTCCAGAGCTTCACATCGCGAATCACACCATTGGTGATCTTGCTAAATGCCCAGCCGTGCGGGCGATTTGTCTGCTGGTTCGCGTCCCACCACTGTCAAATGAGATGCAGAGTGTGAGAGCGAGAGGCGGGGAATCATAACGGCAAAAGACGGACTGCTTGCCCGTGGGCATCGACCCAGCCCCATTTTGGGTCAGTCGAACCGCGGAGGGTAACATTGTTGCCTCCAGTGAATGCGAACCTATGTGTAGTATCAGCGGAATGGCTAACTGAGAAAGGAGGGGAGGTGGTACCATGCGCCAGGATAACTCTGTCGTGACAAACTTGATATGAGCGCAAGTCCACAGGAAATGAGTATAGACATACCGACGACGCAACAGCATCTAGAAAACGCATGTGTGAAGCAACACAACGAGCCTCATACAGCGTTGCACATACCTTGCACCGTTCCAATATCCTCCGGATATGTTATATTCCCTTGGATACTCACCTCGACGTTGTTAAGCACCGGAAATTTGACAGGCGAAAAGATATTATACGTGACACCGCGTTTGAACAGGATTGTGCTATTCGCCGAGTGGGTCGCTAGAGCAGCTGTGAGTGTGGGGGTGTCATCCTGCCCCGGTGCGTGTGGGACTTCGAAGGTCGTCCAAGCAAGGGTACAAGGGATGCAGAAGCAGACCAAGAGAGGGAATGCAATCATGCCTTACAGCGTAAGACGTCCGGCAGCGCGTATGCCAGCGATGGAAAGGAGAGGAAAGGACTCGGCACAAGAATCGAACGTCGTCGGGTGCGAAGCATTCGCCCATGTGACCAAAACTGATCGATTGTCTTCCTTCTACGCAGGTCAGAGGACGCCAGCTCGTCTATGAACACCTGTTCCATTGAAAGATTTGACACGGCTCCGTAGCCGGGCGAACCACCTGGCACGGGTACACGCGTGAACGGGCAGCGAGCCGTTGGCACACACCTTGGACTTCCCCCTGGAAATGACTCGAGTCGTAGATCTCATCAAGTGAAGGGCCAAAGTGCTCTAAGAGAATACCTTACAGAATCTATAGAAGAGGACGATGACTAGGAGCTTGGACTGTTGGAGGCAGAGAAAAACGAATCACCGACTGGTTTAGCGCCCTGGTCCGGCCGGGCCGGCAACCAGGTGAAAACTGAAGTTGGCACGCACCAGACTCTTTTTGAACGAACTCCTGTCAAATGTACAATTTCTTCTAACCAGCTGGATCAACTTCCATTTGAGCCAAGACATAATCGGAGACACAGCAGGACGCAACGAACCGGAGCCTAACCATCAACTCTTTTTGCACAAAGCCTCTCTCAGCTTCATCCATTCCAGAACACTGAATCCTTTCGAAACCAGCGCATCCTTCAATACAGTGTCCAACGTATCCTGGCTCATTGCTTTCAGTGAAGCAATGTCTTCTGGAGTACGAACTCCCGCTGCGTTCAAGGCTTCAAGGTGAGCGTCAGAGCTCAGATCCAGCGTGCATAGGAACTGGCGGAGATCGCCCTGCGGTGTCGAGGCGATACTCTTTCGCGACTTGGATGTCTTAGAGCCGGAATGGAAGGGTTTGTGACTTTGCGGGCTGTGCTTTCGTGACTGGCCCGGGAGTGTCTGGTCAGCGGAGGAATTGGAGGCTTTGCGATCCTTTGAACCGTCTGCACTCTTATATGGCTGATATCGTCGAGCTTTGGAGGCTACTCCGTTTCGTTATTCACCAGAACAAGAGAAAAATGACGAGGGAATGGGTACTTACAAGTCTTGGTGCGTGCCACTGTTCCTCCTTGACTTTCCATTGGTTCATTGACTTCCATACGGTCAGCCTCCTCAACCTTTCTCCAGTGCCGCTTTTGGCCCCAAATACCCAGTCTGCGTCTTCATCGATATTATCGTTCATCTGGTTCTCGATGATTCGCTTTACTGTGTCCGCGCTGCATCCGAATGTCGCGTATCTCGGACCGCGACTTGCCCTGTTTGAAGTACCCTCTCATGACCGCACGATCCACTCGGCCATATTTCTGCCTGAAAAGTTGCTTAGAACGAGATTCTATGCCCTGGGCGAAGAATCCTTCTTTGGCTTACCTGGCATTTTTGCGATCTGGTCCCTGGCTCGACTGCATGTCGTTGCAGCGTTGTCAGAGCGCCGTTTCTAGCTCCCGACAAGCCACGGTGATGAAGGCGAATATCGACCAGACACGAGGCGACCAGATGGGCGTTGCAAGATTGCGCAAGACCTCAGGAGCGTGCGCAACTCCCGGTACATATAAGTATGTCGTCAGATCGCCGTCCGCCCGGCGTCTACAGACACGCGTTGTTTACGTTCTGGTTCTTCCTCGTATTCGTGAGGCACGCAACGCAATGCATTACGCGCTTTCTGAAGGTATGTCAGGCTGTAAACCTTTTCCAACACGTCTTATGCTGATAAGTGCATTGTCCTACAGGATACAGCTCATGTGTTATATGCCCGTACACAACCCGTCTCGCAACTTCATCCAGTCCAGTAACGTGAAGCCCTTCGAAACCAGCACCGGCCGCAAAGTATCATTTAGGATATCCACACTGATACCTCGCAATGCAGCCAGGTCCGCTTCGGTACTGATTCCTGCCATCTTCAAGGCAGAAATATGTATCTCTGACCCCAGCTGCAGCTTCGACAGAACTCGTCGAAAGCCTGTGATGCTGTCCTCAGGCGCTGAACCAGGCTGTAGAGCTGGCCCAATGGTGCAGCGGCCACGGCGATTACGCATCTCACGCCGCTGAACTGACCCCGATGGTCGTGTTGGTGGTTTACCACCCGAGCGTCCACGAGCCTGACTCGGATGTGTTGTGCGCGCTGGAATAGCAGAACAGGCCATGTCAGGCCTAAGTCTGTACAGAGGAGATGGTCAACCTACAATCTTGCTTGCGTCTCACAGGTCTCCTCGCGAAGACACCGTCGTCCTCGTCCTCGCTCTCGCTGCCATGTTCATCCTCTGAGCTATACTCAGTGGTACGCTCGTCATTCGCCTCGTTCACGATCTTGGCGATAGTCCGAGAGCAGCATCCAAAATCCCTAGCGACCTCTTCCCGTGTCCGCCCCTTCGCACACTCACGGAGAATGCGTGTGCGTTCAGAGCGGTTGAACTTGCATCTGGACCTTTGATCAGTCTCGTATGTACGTCGTGAAAGCCTGGCGTCATCACACAGACCTGCGTCCCGTCATTGGCAAAACGAAACTGGGTCGTCAGAATGTAATAAAGCAGGGAGTGTTCTGTTGCGGGGGTGGTTTAGAATCGAGGAAGGACGCACAATCTTGGCCGGACGGCACTGATAGTTATACATGTTTGCATTTTGACATATTCCATGATCATAGTTCTACCTCGAGGCGGTTCGTACTCCGGTGGTCCAAGACAAATGTAGTTTAATGCGCTACACGTTCAGAGGTGTTGTGCAAGCTTAAGCTTGAATTGACTTCAATCTCCACGCGGCTGAGGCGTAGTCGCCTGATTTTTCGAGTATATATTGAGTGAACGTAAACTGTAGGGCACGACGGCGACATAACCGAGTTGATAGATATCGGAATGAATGCGACCATAGCGCAGATCCCACACATGACACATGGTATATGATACAGTGTAAACAGCATTCGCGTTAGTGATGAAGACATGTTGTGATTGACTAGCAAACGCATAATTGATAGTCGACGGACGAGCGCAGTTGAATTAGGTGATACAAGTAAATATGCCGCATGTCCTGCGCCCTTACGAACACGCCAACGAAGGATAGGCCTCCTTCAGGACAAGCCACAGACCGCACTATCAGTCCACCCAATTGGGCTCGACATCAAATGCCGCCTTCGGCTTGTACTTGCCGCCCTTCAATCCCTCAGCCTCCATGCGGATCTGGACCGAACGGTGTACATTGAAACCTTGCTTCTGCTTGGGGATAATCCTCGGTCGGCCCATGTTGACCCTACCGCATCACGAAAATAGTGGTCAGCAAAGCAATTACCCATGCTCATCCAACCAACTTACGAGATATGCGCAGCCCATGTGCCGTCGTCCTTCTTGTATTTATGCCTCATGGGCAGCAATTCCAAGATCCACCAGCCTTTCGCGAGAACCAGCTGGTCGTATATCGGGCTGATCGCATCCCGCACGTCTTCCTCTTCTTCCGAGAGGGACGACGACCGCGCCTTGCCATCCATCAATGTGCCATCGGTGACCTCGGCCTTGTGCCCGCTCTGGATGCGCCGTACAACGTCCTCGGTCACATGAATGGCGGGAGGACGGGGAACTACGAATGGGTACAAGTTGCTGGGGTCAAGCCCAATCTCGTTGAACCCACCGCGGTGGAATTGGATACCCGTTTCGGTGAGGAAACACTGGCGAATCATCCATCGCAGAGGAATTCGCGCAAGACTGTGACGTGTTCCGTTTGACACAGATCCACCGCCAACATCTATAGGTCCTAAATAAGGAACTCCGACTACAATCGCGAATCGCAAAGTCTGGATGCGAACATACCGCAATGGCATCCGGCAAACCAGACTTCCAGGACGTCGGTATCCCATTCGCCGTCATCGTAATCCCGCTCGAGGTGACGTTTGGAGACCTTGCGGCCGTGGTGGTCGTGGGGTGGCCGTCGGCGATGATTCGAGCGAGCCATCTCTCCCTTCGCCGTACCTAAAGAATGTACATGCGAAGGATTGTGGTGCCAGAGGTTGGCCTTGAACTTCGCACGGTGCTCGTCCAGAGAAATAGCATGTCGGAAGTACCTCACGGAGTTGTTCGAGGCCGTGAACGGCAGTCTGCGCGGGAAGAGCCCGACAGATGCAACAGTATCCCTAAGGCACGCTTCGCGTTATTTTCGATCGTACGCAGCGATACAAAACGTGACCTACCATACTCCAAGGAACTCAATCTCGACATCGATCGAGAAGGCTTTCTTGAATGCGGTGCTTTGCTTCCACCCGGTACTGTCCTCGCGCGTGAACATCTTGTACGCGAAAGATACCTGCTGGTGGTTGCACACAGGAAGCAGTCCGACCTGCAGAAAGTCAGGATGGATCAGGATGGGATCCTCGCGGCAATGGTTACCTTGTGAATCATTCCGGCTAAAGCACGGGCAGTATAGGCACCGCGAGAGAATCCGAAGATGCAAATCTTGTCCCCCACATGATCTACAGGGTAAATAAGGATCAACGTATAGTGGATGAGAGATGTCGCATACAATTCTGCATTAGGAACTCGTATCCTCCTAAAATAACCTATCAGGGTGGAACCGGAAGAACATCATCGCGGAACGCACCCATGACATGAGCGTTTAGATTGACAGCGATGGCCTCGTCTATCGCCTTCTCGACTTTCGCCATGAATGGCGTTGCTATCTGGGGAATAGTATAGGTTCCGATTCCCGCCTGGGCAAATGCGATGTGATCAGTCTCGCCATGGGGTCATAGGGTGTTGCGACATAACTGACCTGATAGTAAACCATCTGTTGGTTGCGATCATCTTTCTTCAACATCGAGAACAACTGCACAATATTGGAGTTCTATCGGCGCGTTAGCTACACCAAAGAGCTATAGTAAGAACACTTACATCTTCATCAAACTGGTCACCAGTACCATCGAAGCACAGGACGAGGGTGCGATATGGGTGCGACGGGGGGATGACGGTGTCATCATATAAAGGCGTAAATGAGGGCGAATTAGGGGAGACTCCTGGCGAAGACGCGGCTGACTCTGAAGGAGCACGGGTGGTGTCAATGGAATATCCGTTATGCCCTCCTCGTGACGACGAAGCAAACGCGGTCTCGCTGGCAGTGCGAACAGAAGGCTCTGGCATGTTCACCGCGATGCTGTACGATAGGACCTATGGAACGCGCCCGAGGACAAGGACTGGGGAGAAGTGATGCGACGGGCATGATGATCTTTATATGTAGGCGACGGCGATAGCGTTTGCCGGGGTTGATAGCTTCCATGCGAGAAGGATGTCGGCGATGGCAGATGGCTGGCGGGGAACAGGCCAAGGAGGAAAACATTTCGGAAATACTTGTCCCGTTCTTCCATGCATATGTCTTGACGAATTCCGAGTCCGCCGTAGAGCGCTAGTCATGGGCACACACTAGGTAACCAACCGGACGCGACCGTCACCGCGACTGTCCCCGTCGGGCGCTAAACATCCCGACATACGGGCGCCTCACAATGATCGACGTTCGTGCAAGCATCTACACGCCACATCGATTTTACAGCAAAAGCTCTAATAGAAAACGCAAGTCCCTTTTTGTAGGAAAGAGCCTGCAAAACATGGTATGGCAGGAAGCATAAAGGGTGGAGTCGCAGGGGTTTGTCTACATCCGCCGACCTCGATGTATACTGACTGCTATAAATAGGGAAGTCCCAAGTACTGGCTCGTAGAAACTTCAATGCCTTGGTAATCCACCTCTATCCCGCCTACGTAATGCCGCTGTCAAAACCGCAATGGGTCTACCTCCGTCTGGAGGAAAGCCTCGAGTGCACCGAGAAGTCGGGATATTCCAGATATATAAAGGCGTCTCAATACCAGGCAAGGGGGCCAACGGAGCCAGGTGGATTCGAGTCCGTGCACGAAGATCTAGAGGAACATGGCCCGCGCGGGCATGTGTGTATCCTGTTTGATCGGTGTACGCGCTATGTTATCGGCCAGCGGCCTGAGAATTTTGTGGTGTATTGGGAGCATGTTCGTTGCCCATTCCAGCGGCGGTCACCAGAAAGTGTTCTACAAATGATCCACACTATTATCGGAAGTGTGACTGTCAATACTACATAGCAGGATGATACGATGGGCGCAGACGAGCGCACTGATTTAGTTGTAGACATTCCTATGGGGAAACAGCCACTTCAGATGACATGCCGGCAAATATCGCGACAAACAGCGCACTCAAGAACTGACAGACAAACAATTGAAGGAGATCAACGTCAATTTGCCACCGTGTATGTTGAATATAGTTGCTCTAAGAGTAGATGTTTGAACTCCGCCAGCTCCTGGCCCGGCGGCTGCGCCGGCGGACAGCGCTGGCTTCCGAAGTGCGTACAGTCAATCATGACCACTTGGGACACGACACCCACTTGGGACAAACGACAATGATCTTGGAACCGTGCATTACTTTTCGCTGAAAGTTGACTCTGTATGATAGTATACATCATAGACATATAAGAGAATATTTTTGTAGAGCTCGAATAAAGGAACCTGTCGGTGGGGTCAAATTAATGCAGGTCTCCGAGAAATCTGAATACTTA
>SEOQ01000760.1:0-13509 GCA_004679275.1 Dentipellis fragilis
ACCCCGCGCGTGGAAAGTCCAAGGATCAAAAGCCATGAGTCAGCCCACTACCGTTGTCGACTGCATTCACCTCCTGCCCCAGGGGCCACGCGCTGATGTCTGAAGCCGAAGAATCGCCATTGCTGGGAAACACGCCTCCTGCACAGTACAGTAGTGCAGATGAACGCGTTCAAGAAGATGCCATAGAACACGATGCGGTGTACAAACGGTTCAAGCCTGCAAAGAAGCGCGTTATCGTCGCCCTCGTGTCTTGGGCAGGTTTAATACCTCGTACGTCCCCTCGCCTGCACGATTACCACATTAAACCTTAGTATCTCCACAGTCTTCGTATCTGGCTCCTTCGTGCCCTCAATCCCTGAGGTCGCCCGCGAGTTTGATTCCACAGGCCCCATCATCAAGTAAGTGCTTCTCCACAGCAATGCTAGTGAGTCATGCACCCGCGCTAATGCCTTGCGTCCGCAGCCTCGCGGTCAGCTTATCGATCTTCGCAGTCGCTCTCGGCACGCTCGTCTGGGCGACCTACTCTGGCTTCTGTGCGCCCCGTTCATCATCTCTCCGGACGATCCATATCTGACCAGACACGATCGCGCTTGTAGATGGCCGGCGTCCTATCTATCTCCTCTCGACGCCCATCCTCGCCCTCGGCTCGTTGGGCGTCTCTCTCTCGCGCTCCGTGCCGGAACTCATGTTCTGGCGCTTTGTGCAGGCGTTCGGGTCTGGCAGTGGGATGTCCGTAGGCGGGGGAGTCATCGGGGATATCTACCGACTTGAGGAGCGAGGTAGCGTGATGGGTATATTTTTTGCCTTCTGTCTCACTGGTATCCTCTTTCCGCGCCTTTGCTTCCTTCGACAACTGACAGCGATGTTACATAGGCCCAGCACTGGCACCTCTCGCAGGCGGGCTGGCGACGCACTATGCCTCGTGGCGTGTGATGCAATTCGCGCTCTTCATAGCCGCGATTATTGCGTATCTACTTATGTTCTTCTTCTTACCCGAGACGAGTCAGCCGCATGCGCGTGGTGTCGACAAGTTGGACAGCTGGCGGTGGGTGTGGCTGAATCCGTTCAGGAGCATGCTGTGGTTCAGAAGTCCGAACCTATTGCTGCTAGTGAGTGGCTTATGTTCATTCTGCGGAATGCTTATACTGAAATACGATGCAGTGTCTGGTTAGCTCGTCCGTGCTGATAACTGATTACGGTGAGTGCAGTACAGCTGCGGCGAATACAGACCTGACCTCAATTCAGTGCTGCTGATCCCGCTCGCCTACACGGTTGTGAGTATCAAAATGCCATGACCACGAGGGTCCTTTCTCATTAGAACGCGAATGACAGGGAAAACGATACGATATCACGAATGAGGCGCTCATCGGCGCCTTCTTCCTGCCTGCAGGCCTCGGCAACATTAGTACGCCTGCACGCTTTCCTCGTGGTCAGATCAAGGAATGCTGACGGCGCCATAGTCGGCGCTCCGCTCGCAGGACGCATTTCCGACATCATTGTCGTGCGATGGAGGAAGAAGCGCGGGGGTGTTTGGGTTCCCGAGGATCGCCTGCGGGGCACGATGGTGGGTGCGCTCGTGTTCGTGCCGATGTCCGTGCTGCTGTGCGGGATCATCACGCATTACGTGGACGGGAAGGCGGGGGTGGTGCTGAATCTGATATGCCTGTTCTTCAACGGGATCGGGGTGCGTGGACCATACCATGTTGCGGCGAGCAAGGGATCTCATCGTAGCACAGGTGGATTTGGTACTTAGCCCAATGGCGGCCTACCTGGTGGATATCATGCATTCGAGGAGTGCAGAAGCCATGGCTTCCAATGCGTGAGTGCAGCGTTTCATGGATACTTATTGACGCTAAGCACATTGAGCACCCAGTGGGCTGCGGAGTATCTTCACGGCATTGGCGACAGCGGCAATTTTGCCTTCCATCAACAGCGTTGGTGTCCTCGCGACTGACGCGATGGCGGCTGGGCTCGCGTGGATCGGATGCCTGTACGTCCCGAGCTGTGTTGTACTCATATCTGCACGTGGCGACCTCACTGAACGGCATCTGCGTGTAGGCTCCTGTGGGCGACAATTCGGTACGGCGATAGGATGCGCGCTTGGGTGGATGTTGGCTTCTCAACAGCAGCCGACAACTGACCTTAGACAAAACTTCGCTACGTTCACTACGGATACGTAAGTAGAGGCGGTACGTTCGAGGAATGTAAGACCATGATTTAACTTAAGGGAGCATAGACACCTTCTAAGCATCGTGTTGCCAGTCGTACCTGCATCGAATGAATCGCTGTGAGTCCCATGTTATGCCAGCATACGATCTAAACCAAGGTCCGACAGCGGGGAATACAAGTACTCTATCGGCCTCGCCGGCGAGCTGGCTTCGCGCCGCACCACGGTTTCTGTTCCGAGCAGATGCTGGCCTATCTCTGCTTGACTGTCGCTCGATGCGACAGTGTCTCCCCGCGTTCAGGGCCACCCAACTCGTGGGCGAAGCACCTTCCTTACCGACGTTAGTGGCGAAGACGATATGCATTGCGGCAACGAGGACGATCATGAACGGTAGCTATACATTGTCGAACTCTTCAAGCCTGCTTTCGGCGCACTTGACATGCTATGTCCATGCAGTACCGAGATCCGCGCATTGAAATGACTCGTTCAGCGCGTTCTGTACGCAGAGTGAAAGACGTAGGAGTGCGCTTCGCAGCTTTTTATAACGCTTGTCAAGTACAAGCCCCCGCTTCGCACCACGGCCGGTAGTCCGCGACGGCCGAATTTGAGATGCTGAAATGTTGGTTGCTTTGAGGCGAGCAGCACGAGGGCAGAGGATCCGATGGATATGGACAAGGAACCTAGTAGAGCGTCTGATGCAGTGATTTGGACCTGCCTAGTAGGGTTCGTGAGAGATGGCGTGAGGTAAAAGAAGACATTTGGTGGCACGAAGGGAGCCGGAGAAAGCAAGTGTGACCAGAGACGTTCAATCAGATAGGAAAAGCACGAGGCGAGGCGGTGCAGTTGGGAGTGGTGGCTGAGAAACATGCGGCGACGTTCTTGCACCGAGCGAACGTTGTGTCGTGGAAGCGGGCAACCACCACGCTCCTCTCTTCTTGTCTATCCACATCCTCTCTTATACTCTTGCTTCCATCTCCATTGTCTTCACGTTTTGTCATGTCCTTGTATTTTGCTTATTGAGCCAGGTTTAATCGTGTAAGCATGGATGCAGTCTCTTTGCGCGTCAACCCGACCAACCCACTCTGTTTTCCAGTTCACCAGCCTGCTCGTGGATTCAGCGATTGGCTGTCGTGCCCCTTTGGATCATGACCCTGTCCCAATATTCCCCAGCTTCCTCATTTCTTCTTTCTACACAATCCAGCTCTTCTTTGCCAGGCCGCGCCCATCACCGCCGCCAGCTCAGCCGCTCATCATCTCGCTGCGCTTCGGCGCCTGGTCTATACAGCGAAGAGGACATTTATTCTGTTTACCCCTCCCCTTTTGATTCTTGGAAGCCATCATTCGACGACAGAGATCGAGCGCCTCACGATACCACCGGCTACCCCTCACCCTCTTCAGAGCGCAATCGCAACGTTCCGCTGCCGAATGAAGACGAAGAGTTGTCCCAGAGAATGAAGTACGCTCGTCACRCCTCCGCCGACCCAGATACGCCTCCCATGTCCTTCGATAACGACCTTCACCATCCCCCCGATTGCGATCTGCCCTTGTCCCCGCCTCCGACCSATCTCACCGTCCCCCACGCCCTTCCCGAGCTACCTACTTCCCCTCAGCCTCCTGAGGATCGGCAGGATACTCTCGACCTGTTGACGCCTCTGTCTCCTCCGTGGAGCTTTGGCCTCGAAGAGCAGTCGTCAGCCCCTACCGTTCCGGAGGAGTCTGCACTGCTCTCCTGCTCGGCCTCTTACACGTGCGGCCCTAGTCACAGCAATGTGCATGGGCCTATGGGTCATGACTTCGAGGCGGGCTCTGACAGCGATGGCGGAGGCAACACCATAGAGATGTTGCCTTTGTCTTCCTCTTTTGTTGTCTCGCCACAGGCGTGTCACGGTCACATATATATGGACGAAGACGACTCCGCAGAACCCGGCGCTTCCTCTCAAGAGTTCGCCAGCTCCCTTTACGACCCCCAGCGATCCCCAGGCGGTCTCTCACTCTACGGCAACGACTCCGAGATCAGCGGCACCGACTCATCTGTGCATACACCTCCGCAGCTCTTCAACGACCTACCATCCCGGTCCTCGACTTGGCCCCCGTACGGCGAGCCTGTTGACGACCCCATGGGCCATACATACTACGACTCGTTCGACTACGGTGCAGGCAAGGACGATGAGGTGGACGTGGATGCACTCATGGCATCGCCCCGCTCCCTCTGCACTGACCTGCCAGAATTGGATCTTGGAGACTCTTCGCACATGCCCCAGTCAGCGCCGACATGTGGCCCAAGCTACGAGCTAGGCCATCTAGACCCGTCGCCATCTTCTCCATCGCGCCGCAGTCTGACGTCCACCCCGGATCTCACAGAAGATAGCGATTGCTCGATACCGCACTCTTCGCCTTCTCGCCGCTCTTTCACCTCGTTGCCTGGCGAAGCGCCGTCTCCCCGCCCATCTTCTCGCCTCCTGTCCTTACCTGGCGCCGATACTGATGATGACCTTATCATGGCCGACTACTACAACCCGGAGCCGCCACCGATATCCATCGATGACCAACCCTCGGGTTGTTCATGCCCGTCGCCACCGCGTCCGCCGACGCCTTCACCACCTCCACCCGTTCACCATCACCCTCTCTGGAGCCCGAACTCGATTTTCCACCCGAAGCTGCTGCACGTGCCGACCCTGAGGAGCTCTCACGACTGGTCGGCCTCCGCCGCCGCCTGTGGTTCTCCGAACGCAACGCGAAGCGCACCGAGACGTCGTACGTCGAAGAGGCGCAGCGGATCGCGGCAGATCTGCGCGTGAGCCCACCTGTGCCCGGTGCCCTCGGTGACGATACGTTTGCACCGCCATTGCAGGCGGATCGCGACCCGATGAGCGGGGTGCGACGAGCATTGCAGGTGGCGGAGCACCGCCGCGCGGAAGCACGGCGCGTACGCAAGATGGAGAAGGAGCACGGGAAGGAGCTCCAGGCGCTGCTGCGACTGAAGCTTCTCGAGGACGTGGCGGGGACGGGCGAGGAGGTGCCGATACGGAGGGACGGGCGCGGAAAGGTGATCATCAGCAGTATGCCGCAGCTCGTGGCGCGCATGGTGTTCAAACGGCGCGACACACTGCGGCCGCTGTCGCGCTACCCGGTGACTGCATATACGCCATCGCCACTGTCAAGCACGATGTCGTCGTCCGACGACAGTGTGCAGTGATGGATTGCGGTATGTCGTCCGTTCGCTTCCGTTTCGAGGCTCTTTATCTTTCAGCCGCCAACCCGATTATACGGTTGCGCGTGTCTCGACGCCTTCGGGCGACTCGAAGATAAACCCTCCTCTTCCTTTGCGTGTGTGACGCTCGGCTGATGCGATGTTATTCCAGGACGGGCTGACACGGCAGGACTGCGTCGGAAGTGCGAACGCGAACTTGATGTACACTAGTATTATCCCCATGCCATGTCACTTGTAGCATTTAGTCGTCGACATACCCTCCATGAAGACTGCTTTGTTGTGCTATATTTGCATCTTCTTTAGAGACGGTACACTTTCTGCGTTTCCGAGACAAGAACCTGAAGGCCGACATCTTCTATTCTGATATCAGGTGGCGCTTTTTTTGTTCTCCTTTTTATTTCTGTCTGTCGAAGAGTCCTGTTCCCCTTCCTTGCACTTGGTGAGCAGTCGTTCCGTTCCGTTTTCGCCAATTTTGAAGTCGTATCAGACGTGTATAGTACTGAGTAGCTAGTAGTAATGATTGTTTGTCCTTGTGTGGTCGCGTGCGGCTTGCTCACTTGTCACCGAGCTCGTTTCAAGTCCTCCTCAACCTTCCGACATCGGTTTCCCATTACCTTCATCTAGGTTGACTGAATTAATAACCTGTAAGACTGACTACTCTGGTTTCATGATGATGTGCTAAACTTCGCTGGCGTGCAGTATTTCTACACGTACACCGTCTAATCTTCCTGACCAACGAACTTGGCCGCCTTTGTTCAACGCCGCCATGTCCAATCGGATAACACCCTCAGATGGTGGCTTCACTGTCACACCGCGAATGCGCCAACTCTACGAGACCTCCGGCTATCTTGGGACCGATGAAGGAGGGCAGGAACTGCGCGATCTCTACCAACTTCGTTCGTGATTCTTATCTCACTATCCCGCCGCGACAATAATCCTAATAACACCACCTCCAGAATCTGGAGGCTTCGACGCGATGCGACTAAATCCTTTTGCGCTGGCTTGCTTTTTCGGTTGCCTGGACAGAGTCAAACGCGTACGCGCATCTCGCCCTTCCTTTATGCGTGTGATAGCTCACTCTCAGGCTTGCCAGATGATTGCGATGGGACAAGCTCCTCCACTGAATGGAACAGAAACGCCCTTCAAGTTCGGATATGCTACTCTCGTGGTCGCAGGTTGTCAGCGCGTTCTCGAGGGACCTCCCGACTCAGGTAAATTCGTGGAGACTCTCAAACTCCTATTGTCCAAGGGCTGCCCTCCGGACGTCGACGACATCTGCCAATATACCGCACTCCACCACGCGACCATGAACAATAACATCCGTCCTGACTTGGCTCGCATCCTTCTGGAAAACGGAAGCAATGTCAACTATCTCAACAAGTATGGTGCTCCGGCTATCGTTGGCGCACTTATGGAAGGCCATGTTGGCGCAGTCGACGTTCTGATGGAGTTTGGCGCAGACTTGAACATCGCGGACGCAGATGGCTTTGTTCCTGCTGAGGCGTTCGTCACTTTCGGCCCTCAGGTGACTGCGGTGGTTACGAAGTGGCTCCGCAAGCGATCGGGTGAACAGGCACCGCTGGACGAGAAGAAATGCGACTTCTGCGGGAAGAAGGACGACAAACTCAAGTCTTGTGTTGCCTGCCATTTTGCGCGGTACTGCTCGAGAGAATGTCAACGTGAGACCTTCGGTTGTCAAAGCGGATGTACTCACTGATCATTATCTGCGGTCTTTATAACAGGGAGCCATTGGAAGGTCCACAAACCAGCGTGCAAGCCGTTCAGTCCCTCCAACACCGTAACGCTCAAGCCATCGTATCATGGAACAGCGCAGATGATGCCGACTGCAACCTTGAATCGCAAGTTACTCGGCATCCAGGCGGACACGCCGCCACCTCGTCACATGCGCGGCTCGCGGCAAGCCTCTACGTATCCGAAAAGCGTGATTGTCAAAATCCAGGTCCCGTACGCTCTCGGCGCCTCCCTCGAGTACCAGCGCTCGTCGTTCTCGTCCATGCCGCTACTCGTGTACACCAAGAAGCGGGATTTCGTGTGCCAGATCAAGCGTGAGGACGATGCTGCTGCGTACGATCGGGTTACGAGGATCGTGAAGGAGAAAGGAGTGGGCTCTGCGAAGGGGTATTTTGCTGCCGAGTTGAAGAGTGCGGACGAGCTCGTCGTGAAAATAGGAGAGCTGCTGGCCGAGCAGCCCTTCTGAGACAGATCGTATGGTTGGCTTGGTTAATGATTTTTTCGTCCATCTTATATGGTGTACCACATACTGTGTCCCTAATTCACACAACACGGAGTCGACAATTTGGAGGCACATTTCTGGAAAAGACATATCCACCTATCGACGTGTCATTTTCTTTTCTATACGATTGTACGGGTTACAGACAACTAATAAGATACAGTCGTACATATATAGGCGCAGGTATACATGATTCTAAACCAACAGTATATAAAGCAACATAAATCGCCCCTACTACGAGCTAGGTGCGCCTTGCTCGGTATCAGCGCCTGGAGTCTCGTCAGTGGTATCTGTCCCTTGTCCCGACTCGGTCGTGGCCGCCGCCTGGTGCGAGAGTGTCTCCTCACCAGCATTCGCATGGGGCTGTAGCTCCTCCTGCTTTACCCCCCGATACTTGAGTGCGTACGCGCGGCATGCCTCCCTGCTCTCCGTGAGGCGTGGATCCTGACGATCGAACGCGTAGATCGCGAAGCCAGGGAAATTGTATTCGAGCAGTTCTTTGAGCGCTGGGAGCATCATCGGGTCGGGCGAGTATGTCCCCGAGTTGTTGTCGATAACGAGCTCCCATTTGACCGCCTCGTCTGGCGTGTCGTCGCTGAACGAGGCCCAGCCGCCTTCGGGGCGGGGATGGAACTCGCCGCTGTAGTACACAGCTTCCTGACAATTGGCATGGAGCGCATGTTTGGACGCGAAGTCGACGAAGAACGCGGCGCCAGTCTCGGAGAAACGGAAGGACTGGTCGTCGATGGCAATGACATAGGTGTAGACGACAGGCTTGATGCGGTGCTCTGCGAATGTGCGGCTGCCCAGTGTGTTCTTGCCACCATGCAGCAAGTTCAGGATGTCGGTCGGCTTCTCGATGATCCCGAACCCGTTGCGCGTCGTACGAGCGTAGAGCATGCGGTGTCCCGCTTGGATGCTCGAGCGCACGGCAAGTGAACCCGGGCCAGGGCCAAAGATAGACTGGGCAGCCTTATAGTCGCGGTTCCAACCCTGGGTAGTGGTGCCGAAGAAGAGAGGTACGCCACGGATGTACATCTTCCATGTCGAGTATAGACGCTCATCGTTGATGCTGGTGAGTAGGCCGACGGTGGGAGAGAAGTGACGCGTAAAGCGGATGGGTCCATCGAAGATGTACGCAGGCGCGTTAGGCCGTGAAGGCGGATTGACATCGATCTGAGACGAGTGAGGAAGAGCATGGAGGAACTCGGATCTGACTCACATGCAGCCAGAACGTCCCCTTGGTCCGTTTGAGGATGAAGCCCTCGATCTCTGCCTCCTTCGCACCCGGACCCACAGTAATCGAGAAACGACCAATATAGTCGTCTTTGGGCCCCGCGTCCTTGTCCATGACCTGCACGTGGAGATTCGCATGCGCCGGGACGTTCTTCACACACCACATCTCGTTCCATACCGGCGTGAGTGTGTTCACCTTCACCGTCGATCTGCCAATATGCACCGGGTCAATATGCTGCTTTGCGGAGAAGACAAGAATGCGCACACAAATTTGATCTTGTCGTCGAGTTTCGCGATGAAATAAGGATCGGCAGACCCTACGACGTCCATCTTCGGCAGACCGGACGCGCCGATGAACTTGATAGTCAGGTCAACATACGGCACGTCGAGCATCTTCTCCTCTGCGAATGCGCGTGTCTTGGCCGCGATATCAGTCGTGTTCCCTCGGGCCTTGCTAACCGCTTCGTGAACATGCGTGAAGAATTTGGACATGCTACAATAGATGTTGATATATCGGAGAAAATCGGATAGAATGTCTCGCTCTCACCTTGTGTTAAGTGGCCGTAAGAAGGGAGGCCCTTGCTGTTCGCACCGCCCTTGTTTGACCCTGGGGGCCGTTCGAGCTCGGGTCGCTGGTCAGTCACGGTAGACGCCTCCGGGAGCACGCGGCCCAACATGCATTTGACAATAGCGAAAGCGGTGTCAGGAGTCCCCTCAGCCCTAGCACTGTCCATTCAGTMGTTTCAGTGTCTAGTAACGCAGTACTCGACTTGTCCGTCACTGCTTGCTAGAGACTCGGTCACCAGTCTAGTTCAAGTCGACSTCGRATGGTGGGTACTACAAACTGCTGGTGAGTGGGTCAAATCAAATCAACTTTCAAATGTTCTTTACATCATAAGCACTTTCTCATAACTTTTGTCAAGCGTCCCAGAGTCCACCGGCATTGATGGAAAGCCGCCGTTGAACTGTTTAGGGTCTATCTCGACTTGCTGAAGACACTCGTTCAAAGATATATGGCCAGCGCACAGCAGCTTACGTGCTATCAGACCAGGAGATGATCTTCCTATTCGCGCCATATCGACTAAGTGTAACAAAGCGGGTCACCGCCACTGCGGTTCATAGGCAATGTCAGAGTCGCTGCATCAGCTCAGGCTCGACGAGATCTGCCGCCGGAAACACCTCGAACCCGTCTGTGCCACGAAAGTCGCCTTCCAGAGTCGCCCTTTTCGCTGCATTCTCTTTGACCCTTCTCATTTCGGGGCATGGTCTTCAATATCTCCACCTCGACAGCTCCGCGCACCCTGACACCAAAGCGCGTGTTCCACCTGAGCACGCAGCCGACGACCCTAAGGCAACGCTCAAGCGACAGAAGTCACTCAATCATTTCGATCCCGCGCGCAAAATCGACCTGAACGCACGTCTGTGCGAGTACGAAGAGACACATGTTCCAGACATCCGCACCGGTGTGCAGCGTTATGACGTGGCACAATTCTGCAGGTACGTCTCTCCGTCATCGCGTGTCGTATCAATGGATATAGATCATCCCACAGCAATGACCCCACCGAAGATGACCATGCATCTGCCATCCTCCCGATTCCATCTGGTCACTGGTCACTCTTCGCCATCTTCGACGGCCGTAGTGGCTGGGAGACATCTGCCTGGCTGCGCGAAAATATGATCCCCGCGCTCGCTGGCGCGCTCGCCGATCTCTATTCACACTACCGCCCGCCTGACGATGCACCGGCGCCGCCGGCGCACACTATCAATGCGACAATTCAAGATACGTTCGCGCTACTAGACGATGATATCGTGTACGGAGGACTAGAGCGGGCGTTCAAGACCGACTCGAAAGCTGAGGCCATCAACGTCCTCGCTCCGGCATATGCAGGCGCATGCGCGCTCGCCTCTACGWCTCAGAATCACGCGTGCTACGCGTTGCTCTCGCAGGCGACTCGCGCGCCGTCCTCGGGCGACGTGTCCGCGTTCCGGACCCCAGCAACCCCGGGAGCACGAAAGAGGCATACGAAGTGCGGAATCTATCCATGGAGCAAGACGGGCGAAATCTGGCGGAGGAAATGCGTCTGCACTCGGAGCACCCTGGCGAGCGCGTTGTCAAAGGCGGACGCGTCCTCGGCATGGGGCCTGCGCGTACTTTCGGAGACGCACTGTGGAAGTGGCCACTAGACACACAAAGGATGCTCAAAGACGGTTGTATGGGCCGCTCACCTCGCAGCGACGTGAAGATGCCGCCGTATCTGACCGCGCGGCCGGAGATTGTGAGCGTAGGCATCCAGGAAGGCGACTTTGTGGTGCTGGGCACGGACGGCCTGTGGGAGTGTCTTGCCAGCTCGGAGGTAGTGGGTTTGATTGGAGCCTGGGTGCAGAAGCGGGCAGGTGCCACCGGAGGGAGCCTTGTCTTGGAGCCGAAGGACCTTCCTTTGCACCTCCACGAGGAGGATGGCTGGGAAGACGATTCGGTGAGGTATAGGCAATGGGGCGCGAAGAAGCTCTTCGTCAACGTAGATGGGAATGCGGCGACGCATTTGTTAAGGAACGCGCTGGGTGGGGCGGACGAGGATATAACCCGTGCATTAATGAGCATGCGCCTGCCGAGGAGACGGACGTACATGCGAGTGCCCTTCTCTCGCCTGGATGGAGTTAATAGCGCTGACGGCTGTGCAGAGATGATATTACCGTGACGGTGGTATTCTTTGGGCAGCAGGAAGGATCGGCGGGGTCAGTCTCGCCAGGCTCGAGCTCGCTTATAATCCAAGAAGCGGACCATTCTCGGCCGCTGTGACGAATGCTCGTAATTTGCGCCATAAATCAGTTATTGGTACCTCATCACATTATCCCAGAGATTTTGCTCATCATGCTCAATTTTCTGCCAGGCAACCGGCTGCCATGTTAGCGACTATCCGTGTCACTGATAAAAAGACCTGGAAATTCGTTATCGTCGGCCGCCTCTCCCATCGACTTCGCTGACAAGCCTGACAAGGCATGGTCTCGCCCATGGCAAATGTTCGACTGGCTCTGTCATCGCGGCTCGCTGACTCATACCTCAGTACGCACCCACAGCATGTGAACTTCCCTGCGTAAGTAACCACGTTCGAATCCCAAAATTCCATCGGCAATTCTCACGAGCTAGGTTCTTGCATTCATACATCACTGGTCTCCTCAAATATACCCTTCCCCACTAATTTTGTAGCTTCTGCGCAGTCGCTTCGAGATCCTCCTCTTTTGACAGTGACAATGGATACATCCCTCCTAAGACCGTGCGCCTAGCGATGCTAGCTTAACCCACGTGCTACGGTGCCTGGTTCCGTCTTCGCGTGCGAGACACGAGGGGTTCTTTTTGAGGAGAGCGATGACAGGCTGTCAACACGTCGCCCTTCGTATAAGGGACGCGGATGTCAAAACCAATAACCGCCGAGGCCTGTGTTTCCGAACACAGTCAACACTCGCTTCATCCCGATTTCACCTCTCGTCATTTCGTAGTGCAGCAACCACCAACGCATTGCGCTGTTGCTCGCGAATGGGTTCTATAACGAATCCTCGCTTACTCGCCTTCTCTCGCCTTGGTCGGAGGGAATCGGGCGGCCGCGAGATGCCGTAACAAGAATACAGCACCGACCGACTTGGCAATAATTGGTGCATGTCGTTTGCCTCCCACCCTCCACGTGGCATGGCTAAATTCAAAGGTGAGTCTCAAATAGAGGGTTTCTTGCCCATGGCCCGACACACAGGAATGTGTTTCACTGAATATGGTGTTGGATCCTCTGCAGTGATATGAACAATGTCCCCGTCGAGCGGTACGGCTCTTGCAAAGGCTTCACGTTCGCAAGCTTACAGTCCACGGTGCGCAGCAGCTCAGCAGAGTGGCAAAGCGGTGGGAACGTGCCTAGAATAGCTATAGCGGTGATTGAGGATTGATTGCCTGGTTGAGGTGGACGACGTCAAGAACTCTTGAAGGTGAGAGTCTGTGATTGTCACGGGGCCTTGCGTTTGACCGCAATCCGCCACGAGGCCTGCATCGATGCGGTGTCGAGGATTGTCCGAACGCTGGCCGCCTTCGTGCGCGTGCACACACGCACTGGGTTGGGCTGTTCTATTCGTCTACCCCAAAGGGCTAGGCCCGGCGACGTTGTGTTTCTCCTCTTGGCTGGTCGTTACGGCTCCGATGTGCCTCATGAGAACGGCACCCGCGGCAGGGCGGGCAGACTTTATATAGCCGGAGATTGCCCTTAAGCTTTGTAGATCGGCCAGAGCAGCGGGTCGTGTAGCCTGTCTGCTGGACCCGTCACGCCTCGACTTGGCCATCTGGTCCCAAGCCTTGCCCTGGCAAACTTACTCCTCCGCAGCCAACATAACGCATATATTGCCCATGATGGACACAAACACGTAACGGAGGCCATCATCTTGCGCAGATAATACTATCAAGACTGCCGATGTATCGAACTCAAATTCAATGGCGCCCGACGGCGGCCCTATGATAGCTGGGGCTGAAGTTGCGCTTCGCGAGCCGGATGGACGTGCGATTGAGACTTGTATAGTCCGCGATCAATCCATTTGACCACCGAAAATCTTATACGTCCGCTATCTCACACGCGCGCCTCTTGTTCTCATGTATCCTTTCGCGGCCCT
>SEOQ01000761.1:0-13506 GCA_004679275.1 Dentipellis fragilis
CTCCAACCCCGCCTACTCCGCCGCGACCGTCTCCTCCGGGCCGCAACCGCCCTCCATGTTCCCGCCACAGCCCGCGCCCGTCATGCTCCCGCCGCTGCACTACCAGGGCCTCGACGCGGCGCAGCCTTTCGGGTACCAGCCGCCGCCGCCAGGGATGCGCCCCGCGTTCAGCCCGCCGGGGCCGGGGCGTCGGCACGCCGCCAGTCGCAGGCATGGTGCGGAGCGCGGACGAGATGGAGGGCGGCGCGGGTGCGGGTGGCGCAGGCGACGACATGCCGCCGGCGAAGCGGCAGCGCGTGGCGAAGCTGCCGGGCGGGGCGCTGTACCCCGAGCAGGACTGGATCAGCATGCACCCGCATCCGATCGCGCTGCGCGTCCAGCTGCCTACGGACGAGACGAAGCCCGAGTGGAAGCTCGATGGCAGCGTCGTCACGGTGCCTGAGCTCCCGCTGAACCTGCTCGTGTCGACGCTGCGCGAGCGCATCTTGGCGGTGACGGGCAGCACGCTGTCGGCGTCGCGCATACGGCTTGCGTATGGCGGCAAGATGCTCACGAATGCGCAGACGATTGCCGTGTATAATTTGGAGGATGAGGATTTGCTCGTTATGAGCATTCGGGACACAAAGAAGAAGTAGGCGGCCACAGGTGTGGGTGAGGGCGCGGGCGGAGCATGAGTGCGGTTGGGGGTTGTGGGTTGTGCTTTGCGGTGGGGGGGCGCAGGGCGGTGTTCGTAGCACGGCTTGAGCTTAGGCTTGGGAAGGAGCGGCGTCTTGGGCGGGGTATGCCGCGCCGTCGGCGGTGTACAGTGTATCCATACTGGTTCGGCCATTACATATACATAGTACTTTGCTTGCATCTCTATCTTCGAATCACGGCACCCGCGCTCGGGTCTTGGTTGTGCAGTGTCTGGTGACATGGACATAGGCGGACGGATGGACGGACGGGGCAAAAAACGGAATGGTCACTGGTGCAATTTGCGGCGGGTATACAATGGCATGGCAAGATGCGGGATGCGGATGAAAAACTAAGGGTGGGGACTAATGTGGACGTGTAACATGTAGCATGTACATACATATACATGATGGGCCGCGAGCGGCACCGTGCAGTGATGTACGAACGGGCGAACGAACGATGTATGATGATATACAGGTGAGCCGAGTCGTGTGTGTCGGGCACCACTGTGCAGGAAGTACAAATGAGGTGAGAGATGCAGTGAAGATCGGATGGGGGTGGGTGGATCATGAGTGCAGATGCAAATGCGACGCGAAAGTGTGAATACGTGACGCCGTAAGGTACTTTCCATCGGGGGGATATATAAGGTAAATGCAGCATCTGGTACACAGATGGACGGATGAGGATGAGGACGAAGAGGAAGATGAAGACAGGAACAGAGACCGAAAGAAACACGGAAGCCCAAAAAAACGCAGTTGAACCCTGATGACAAAAAAACCTAAGGAGAGAGCATATAGACAGGAACACGCGTATGTATGTGTGTATCCGTACCCCGACGCGCGGGGACTCGCGGGCCAATGGGAGGAGAACGAGACTCTGAGCGGAAGCGGGATCTGCGGCGTGGCCGTCGCGGTGAGCCGATCTGGAAGGAGGGAGGAAGGTATGGAACCGGGAACTGGCGAGCATGGATGGGACGGGGAGTGCGTACTGCTGCGTGTTGATTGATGCGCGGACATGGAACATGGGACATATCCAGGGCCGAATGAATGCGGCGGGGGCGCAGGGGGTTTGCGAGCGAGATTAGTCCAGCGCGGCCTCGGGCTGGCTTCTGCGCTTCCTTCGTTCCCCTATCCGTACAGCCTCTGCACCTGCTGCAGCACTCTGCGGCCCGAGGCTCGCACTCGCTCGGATCCTGATGCTGATCCCATTCCTGCGGCTACAGCGCACTCATCACGGGCGCGTCGAGCGGAGCCACGTCGCCGTCTTCGTGGGTGTGAGCGAGGGCGCGCCCCCACCCCGCGGGCTTGAGCGTCGACACGCGCCAGTGGACGAGCGGCGGCGATTGTGGCGGGGGCGGCGAGGACCCACTATGGTCGGTGGTGTCGGGTGCACTCCACCAGCGCATGAGGGGCTGGGCGGCGCAGAGGGTGAGGGTCGGAGACGACGCGCCGTACAAGGACGCCTTTTGAGTGGTGCGCGGCGGAGGGCGCGGGGACGGTGTCGCGAAGCCACTCCTCGTCGCGCTTGGTGGGCACACGAGTGGTGGTGTAGGAGCGGCGGAAGATGGAGTGGGGGTTGAGGAGAAGAGGGGAGTGTGCGAGGGATGGTGGGACGGGGACGTCGAGTTTGCGGGGGTGGAGAAGGGACTTGGAGCTGGGGGCGCGGAGGAGCTGGGGGCGACTGGAGCGGCGAGTCGGGAGGGCGTTCGAGAACGACTGAGTCCTCTGCATCGTCGTGGGTGGTCGCAAACAAGTGAGTGGGCTGCGGCAGGAAGGGCGATTATTTAAAGTGTTACAACCCCGCTTCCAAGAGCGCTAGCGCTAGGCCTGCCTGTCCCATCCCCCTGTCCGAGTCCCAGTCCGAGTCCCCGTCCGCGCCTATCCACCTCCCGCCTCCCGCCTCCCGCCCCGTCCTCCAAGTCCCTCTTCGTCGACCGCACACTGAATACTTCATTCAATGCAGATCGATCGGCCCGTTCGCGAGATCTATCCGTCGTTCGTGCCGCTGGCCGGGGCGCCGCCGAAAGGAACGTCCTTTCATTCTTTCTGTCACCCGACCTGACTCATTCCATCCTTGGACCCCTTCCGAGCCCTCCCTCAGCAATCCCCTCGCAGTCGCCAGGGCCCTCGATGTGCACCGTGCGCCGACCCTATTTTTCTGGTTCGAAAATCGCGCATGCGGCCGCCTGCGCAACCGTCGCCAAGCTGTCAATACCAGCCGATTTCAATCTGCGGCTGCAGATCGGGGGTTCTACATAATGATACAGCACCTGCTGTCAATATTTGGCTACCCGGTGCATATGTGTGTGCGTCGGCTCGATCGGGAGATAGGAACCGTCGGATGCGCCTCGAATGAGATAGGTAAGCCTTGGGGGACTAAGTGTCAGGAGTTGATTGATAATAGCGAGCGAATAAACATGGAATATGCAAAAACGAGGAATCCACAACAGACGAACAACGATCCGATAGCAAGTGTATGAACGGAGGGTATGGCGTGCGCATGCGTCGCGCTAAGCTCTATCTAGACAATCCGTTTCGCGACCAGTGCACACACGAGGACCAGCAGCACGCAGATCATGCCGTCCAACAGAAGCGGTGGCCGCCGCGGAGTGCGCGATTCCTGGCCGCCACCGGAGCCCGAAGCGCGCGCCGCATCCGCAGACGAGGGCGTCAGCGCTGGTGACGGTGTCGCAGACCCACGCGCAGCCCGCGTACTGTCCGAATCGGCTTCCGCCAGCCTCCGTTCTGTTGCCGGCTCTATTGGGGTCGACGACGCTCTGTCAGACGTTACAGTCAGACGTGCGGCTGCAGTCGAGGGGGCGGCCGGAGGGGAGGGCGCAGGTGCAGGGGCGGGCGTGCCGACCGTCGGCTGCCAGCGGCGAGGTGCGGGTACAGGTGCGGGTGCGGGTGCTGGCGCGGGTGGATCAGGCAGCATCTCGACCATCTTCTGCTTGCAGTGCGGACACTCCCAATCTCGCGACCTGCAATCCGAAGCGTCAGCACAGGCTTCACATCCACTGCGCTCGAAACGGACGAAATAATCGCAGACACGTACAGGGCTGCCAGACGCCTGCGCTCGCTCGCGGATGTTTCAAGTGAGCCGACGCCGAGGGCCGCTTGGCCCGTGAGCGGGAAGAAGCCCTGCAGGCCAATTATGGCTGGCATAGGCATAGGCATAGAATAGACATGGGGAGAAGCAGGGCAGAGCGGGGCCGCTAAGTTTTGCAGAAGCGAAGTAAGGGGGCGGCGGGAGACGTACCGGTCCGAACACCCCATGCGGGCTGCCACGATTCTTCGTGATCTGTGCGGCGCGAGTGCATTGAGTATGTGCGCTCAAGGACAAAGGCGCGGCACAGAGATAGACAGGGCACTTACAGTTCGTGAAGCTTATGCATATCTACACCCGCACCCGCACCCGTTTGGCATCAGCGGAGGATTCCAAGGCGTTCGATGAAGGGGACCCTGCGCACCTTGGTGTTAAGCTCGAACCGCCCGTTCGGGGTCAGCAGGAGTATGCTCGGCGGGCGGAAGGGGTATTCCGCGGGAAGGAGGATGCGGAAGTGGTACAGGCCGCCCTCGAAGTCGGTGCCCTGCGGCCCGCGGAGCGTGCAGTGCCATTCCTGCACAGGCATCCGTGCATTCACATCAGCGTTCTGCCACACCAAACAAGCAAGCAAGTGGGCGGCGCGTACGAAGATATCGTCCTGGAGCAGGTACGTAAACGGTAAACAAGTGGATGGGAAGACGGGAAATGAAAGAGCCGAGCGCACCTCGAGCGGGGCGGCGTGGTAGTCGGTGCATGGGTCGTTTGCGAGTTCGCGGGCCTCCTGCATGATACGCTTGACGGCTGGAGAACGTACATCTCAGCACACGCTGCAATCTGCATGCATGCCGGCAAGCAAGCGCCACACGAGGGAATGCGACATACCCGAGTTGTTCTTGTTCAGCGTGCGCGGGACCGCCATGGTTAAATACAGCGACAATGGTCTATGGTGAGAAGGAGCGCGGGGGTGCTGCGCCTGCAACACGTAGTCAGGGTAAAAGCGATGATGAAAGGCGACGGGAACGGTGCGACGAGAGCGGGGGCAGCGTATGCAGTGGGTTGACGCTGCAGTAAGCTCGCGAGTCGCACGGGAGCCAATCGCAGACGTGGACGCACCGGCCCACGTGGCCCGCCACACTCCCGCGCGCCGGCTCCGACGACTTTCCTGCTTTCCTCCGAGTCCGCCGCGCTCCTTACTTCACTCCTCCCCTGCCTCCGGCTATCCTCCCTGCTAGGCGCTCAAGCTTCAGCTCCAAACGCACTTGCACGCGGGCGCCTGAATTTCGTTTCAGAAGGAGAAGAACTAGACGCCGCATTCTGGTTTTGGGTCTTACACGTTCAAGTAGTCGACCATGTCCATCCATATCAAAAAGCTCAAGGTTCGGCCCCAAAAGAGTACGTTCCTGCCTTCTTCCCTCTTTACTTCCCGTATGTCTATATTGATCGCACCGTGCACCTGCAGACCGTGCACCGGGGATGTGCGCGCCCGAGCTGGCGGAGATGCTGGGCTGCTGGGCGGCGACGAAGGACGTTGCGAGCACGGCGGCGTGTGCGGCGCATGCGGAGAAGCTGTTCGAGTGCATGCGGACTACGGTGCGTCTTGTCCTATCGTTTTCGCTGTTATGGAAAGGTGTGCTGAGATGAGTGCGTGTGCAGCCGTTCAAGGGGCGCCAGCATAGACCGACGATCAACTACCACCTCGCTAGACTGGGAAAGAACCTCAAATAGAACATTACTCCTTATCCACCCCCTCTCAGTCCATTCTATCTCTCGCTTGACGTCGACTGTTTCCCTCAGCCATGGCGTGTCGAATCGCAATCACCCGCCCGAGAGTGTCAAGTCAGCACACGCGCACGCATATGCTCAGCTATTAGTCTATATCCAATTATATATGTAGTATAATCCTCATGCGTCCAGCGTCGTCCACACGCGCAGGATATCGTCCGTCTCCTCGAGCTCGCCCACCAGCTCGCCGATTTTGCTCTCCAGCGCCTCGTCCTCCACCTCCGTCTTCTCTGCCGGTGCGTAGATCTGCTCGCTCGAGAGCAGCTCGACGCCGGGCATCGGCTCTTCGGTGATCGCCTTGGTCAGTTTTGTCAGGGATTGTGGTGGGCAGAGGAACTGTGCATCGGCGTGTGTCAGTCAGTCAGTCAGTCTTCTGAAAGGGGCAGAGAGCTATATGTGCGGGTGCGGTTCACTCACCTCCATTTCGACGACGCCGGCCTCGTCTGTGGAAGTTTGTTCCTCGAAGTCCTCTGCTTCGGCGGCTAACGCAACGTCGATGAGCTTTTCCATGCGCTCATTGTAGTCTTCACCCTTCTGCAGCGCGACGCGCACGCAGCCCTGGCGCTGAAACATGAATCCCACCGTGGCAAAGCGCGCACTGACACCAGCCGCATGCATCAGTCTTGCCGCTGAAAGCGAGGAGCAGGGGATGCGTACTTGTGGTGGTTGAGAGCCTCGCGCACCCGCTGTATCGTCCGGTTCACGTTATCTGTCAGGCATTCTCTTCATGCTATCAGCCGACGGCACATCGAGAGTCAACGAGACGAAGGGGAGACATACACCATAACACCGACAGAGCCGTGCGCCATGGCCTCGTAGATGACAAGCTGGTCGCCCTTGTCCTTCCCTCCTGCCGCCTGGCGAGAATGATGATAAGCTATGGCCACCGGCAACATGAGCGAAACCGGGCACGCGCACCTTCGCGAGCGCAGCCTCGATATTCGCCTTCGGCACCCCGTCCGCACGCGCCTTCTTCAGCGTATTCGCCAGGGCGATGTTCTGCTCCGGGCTCGCAGAGCCGCCAGCTATCACACACATCCACATAGTCGCGCTTAGATGACAGCCCCTATTTCACAATAGTTGGATAAAGCACGCACCACGCACAGCGACCACGATGTCCTATTCTTCAGCCCCGTCAGCGACGCTCAATACTACACACTGCAGAACGCGCAAGTGCTTACACGGTTAGTCTTGCCATATAGCGCGGACTTCTGTGCGTCGGTTACGCCCTTGCGCTGCTTGATTTTGGACCACTAATTCCGCACGCGTGGCTGGTCAGCTCGAGGGAGATGCAGTGGAGAATACAGAGCGGACGCGTACTTTGTTGTGCCCCGAGGAGACTGGGGAGGAGGTCGAGAAGGCGCGCGGGCAGGCGCGGGCGAGTGCTGTGCGGGCGAACATGGTGGGTTTCTGACTTCACGGGCACGGCGACGAGAGCTCAAAGCTGACTGGTGTTCAACGTTCAGAGTGGACTCGGAGTGTTCGTCCAATCGTCATCGACGCGTTCGGCACGTCGGGAAGTCTGAGCCTCACGTGGAGAATTGACTTGACCGGCGCGTCGCGATCCGGCCGAGCCTGGCCGAGGGCCGAGTCCGGCTCCGAGTCCTCTGGGTACTTCGTAGTATCTCGAAGCGACTGAACGTCAAATGTAAGCCAAAACTGTATAAATCCAGCACTGGCCATGCACATGAAATGAGAGGGCGTTAAAGTACAATAGCTAATATATAATCTGCAGATCTACCAGCAACGAATACTCTACAACGGGCCCGGGAACAAGGTATGTATGTAGTAGTAGGTACGCGCTATCCCAGTCAGACCTTGCTTTTAATGTCCCGGTCGTCGAGCTCGCCATCCGGCGACGACGCCGTCGACACCGAGTGCAGCCCCTCCGCATGCCGCGCGAGCGCGCGCTCCGCCGCACGCACGGCCGCCGAGAGGTCGATGTGGAAGAACGGCGTCGACACCTGCAGGAGCGCCTCGCTCGCGCCGATGCGCGGCCCAAACGCGTCGTCGTGGTCCGACGCGTCCGAGCCCTGCTCCTTCGTGTCGCGGTCGTTGTCGGCGTCGACATCGACCGCCTCGATGTCGACGTGCGCGTGGTCGCGGTGGCGGATGCTGTGCGGCGCCTCGTACCCGTCGCGGTACGGCACGACGGGTGCGATCTCGAGCGGCGATGCGGACGCGCCGCGGCTGGTGCCGAAGCCGCCTGCGACGAGCGCGCGGCGGATCCAGGGCGAGAGGAGCGTGGCGAAGTGGAACTCGACGGGATGGTCTGTCCACCGCTCGATCTCATTCCGGGTATCGATGAGTGCTTGGACGGCGGTGGTATCTATTTGCGAGCTGTAGGCAGGTCAGGTTAGTGTTTTGTTGAGGGGAGCGGGGGAGGCGGAAAGGGACATACACGGTGGAGAAGTCGAGCACGATGGCGCGGAGTAACGGTTTCGCGAGGTTCTCCTCCGACTCGCTCTTGGCTCCACGAGGAGGGCCCGGGTCGTTCCAAGCACGGTCGCTAAGCTTGATCTGGCTCATGTCCTTGCCTCGCCTTGTGTGCTCCTTGACATAGTCGACCAGGACTCTGTTCATGTGCGAGCAGTTGGGGTAGAGCGTGCTCTCTTCGAAGCGGTAGATGACAACGCCGGGCGGCGGGGGCTCCACCAGGACCTGGGGGTTGACGACGTTGTTTGACCGCAGAGGAACAAACACCTCGCGGGACACGTCGGGGGACTGCGGCTCGTGTATCCGCGTGCGGCCGAGGAAGTGCCGCGCGGGTGGGCGATGCGGATGAGGAGCAGTGCTGCAGATGCGCAAATGGATAAGTAGATGCCGTCCTCGATTGTGGTGAAGACCGTGACAAGGACTGCCGCCGCCCAGATGATGAACTCGAGCGGCGATATGCGCCAGAAAGAGAAAGCCTGAGGGGGCTTGGTTACGAGGTCAGCCACGGCATGGATGATGACGGCGGAGAGTCCGGCGCTGGGGATCCAGAAGAAGGCTGGCGTCAGGCCGTAAAGAGCAACGACCACGACGATGGCAGAGAAGATCCCTCCTGCAGGTGTCCGCACGCCTGACTTGGACTTCAAAGCAGAACGGGAGAATGAACCGGTAGCAGGGTATGCACCGAACACAGATCCGATGGTATTGGTGACACCAATAGCAATGAGCTCCTGGTTAGGGTCGATCTTGTAATTGTTTATCCGTCCAAAAGCTGTTAAATATTATTAGAACTTGCCATTCATCTATATGGTCTGAGAACTTACACTTCGAGATCGATATGTGCTCAAGCAAGAGAATGATTGTCGCCACGGGAAGCTTGGGTGCGAGCGCTGAGAGAAGGCTGGGGTCGATGTGGGGAGAGCGGACGTGCTGGAAGCCTCTCGGCACGGTCTGCAAGATTTTGATTGGGTACTTGCCCTTCGAGTTCACGCGATGGCGGCAGTATAACCACGATGCCAGTGTAAGAACGATGATAACGAAACCATTTCTCAACACTGAGATGAAGAAAAATAGGCGCGCTGGGGAACAAGATAAGTTTCGCTTTTTTTGTACGAGGGAGGAACTGCACAAACCTCTTCTGGGGAAACGAACGGCCAGCTTGTCGCAGACGATGCGAATGGCATACAAGGCGAACAACCCCGTCAGACCAAATGCCGCATCCTTGGTGGTGCGCGGCAACCCCTTCAGGGTGTTGATGATCACGAGGTATGTCGACGCACGTGTGCTGCACGAGATTATTAGGTTCCGTAGAATAAGGTATGGCTGCTGGAGGCTTACTCAAATCCAGAGATCCCCATTAGCCCAGGGACCTGTCCGGAAGCGATGTTGATGGCAGAGCCAGTCATGAAGCCAGCGACAGCAGGTGCCGGGATGAACTCCACGATCCATCCCAGACGGAGGAGACCAATGCCCAAGACAATGAAGCCACAAATGAACGAAAGCGTTGTTGCGATTTGTGGACTTGGCCACTCATTGGGATGTCTGTCGTTGACATACTTCAAGACCTGGGAGACAGTCAAGGACATAACAGCGACAGGCCCGATCGAGACATCCTTCGACGTCGCGAAGAGCTACCCCACAACGCCCAATTAGGTACATAATATAAAGGGAAAAAGCACTAGCTTACGCAGTATATGAGGACACCAATGAAGGCTGAATACAGTCCATATTGGGGTGGGAGCGTTGCAATCTGTCGACAACGAACTTGAATCAGATGTGTACGTACGAACCTTACGAAAGGTAACGGACCTGGGCGTATGACATACTCTGAGGCACAAGGACAATGCCGACGGTGACACCAGCAATAACATCGCCAGTGAGCCACCCAAGGTCTGCAAGCTATGGTGAGCATTGCCGATAGATGACGGAGCACAAGAAGGACATACTGTATCGAGTGATCCAGCCAAAGATGGGGAACAGGCGCTTGACATAATCAATGGCCTAGAGGAGAAAGCAACGGTAAGTAAGCGAGCAGGAAAGATGTCGGAGAAGGGGAAGCAACGCACGTCGCCCTTCGGATCCTTAGAAAGATTCTTGATCCAGTCTTTGGACGAGACGACCGGAATCTTCTCCTCGGGGTAGCCGATGACGCGCTTCCCAAACCGCTTTGCAGACTCAGCCATGATCGCTGGGCGAAGGGTAGAGGAAGAGTGCGAGTCTTCTGAAGAAGCCGCGTGCATTCCTAATATGTAGTTTTCGTGAATGGCGAGGCACCGGGTAGCGTGGAGTGTGATGATGTCTTATTCCGCAATACAGCGAGATCTGGGCGGCAAGATCTTGACGTGGGAGGGTGACTCTGTTATCAACTGCGCACAGCTCTAGGGTGAATTCGGGCTGTCCAGGACGCGTCTATGTAGATCTCTATGTTGTGGAAGGTGTGTGCATGCGCAGACAGGACGTCTGCGGGGCGTCTAGGTAGTCTGATGCTGGAGAAAGGATGGAGGTAAGAGCGCAGAAAGCAAAGTATGGAGAGTCTTATACTTTTATTTTTCGGAGACATCGATGTCTGGAGGCCGGTCGGCGAGGTCGTCCTCAGAAGCACGCAATCGCTGGCGTCGTTGACGCGAACTTGAGCGGTGATATTTTGCCAGGCACTCCAATGCAATTTCGCGGACTTTGAATTGTCCAGATTAGGAAGGTCATGTAGTAAGACGAGTCGGCCCCCTTGACACATGGACAACATTCTTCCCTGTGAATGCTTCTTGAAACCCGTTTGCCCGAGGCCATGACGGATATACAGGTGCCACAAAAGATACAGCTTCCATACACCCAGCTTTCTATCTGTCAGAATATATATTGGCAAACAAATGATAGCGTCTACAGACCCCGCTGCGAAGGCCGATGCGCCCGACGCCATGCATACAGTTAACGATATGTATATAGATGACAAGCATCTCATCATTGGACTATAGATAGCGCCTAAACTTCGTATAATTAGTTTGCTACCCAGGGCCATATGGTGTTCTCTGTGAAACAAGGAGAAACTGTCTGCGTATGCCTGTACCAACTTCAAACTAGGACAGCGCATGAGCAGAGAAACGGAATTCGCGGAATCCCTGCTAATCTTCTCCTAGATCTCGGCCGGCATGCAGCATGGCCCAGTGTTTCAGGGACTCCTCTGGACCATCTCTCCGGGAAGCCTGAAGCTCGTGAATTGGTGCCGGTTGCCGCCCAGGCTACATACAACTCGGTTGGACGTCACAACACGACTCTAGGCTGCAATAGGATTCATGAGCAGCACATCCTTTTGAGGCTCTGCGTTCCCCTGTAACACTTTTCAGGTCCTCAACTCGGGATGATGACATTCGCGATCCCATTGTGTGATCGTCAAGTCAGGGGCTGAGTATGTTTGCGTCCATGGGCAGGACGGGGAAGAAGGTACAGAATGAGGGCGCCAATGAGCACGGTATAGACTCATGGTGTGCATCTGGAAGAAGAAGTTACGACAGGAATGGACATTATCAGGTTCCAGCATCCTACAAAGATCGAGTTGATCGGCCGGCCAACTGACCTACCTTCCGAGGAAAGAAAAATGGCATGTCAGCCGCAAATGCCTTCGAGCAGTTCCCTGTACATTTGGTGCAGGATCCCCAAGCATTCTGGACTATCGGGAAGAGGGAGGCAAGGGCTGTGAGTCCAGAAGGGCGTCTGTCAGGGGACACGTGGCCAGAGCGAAAGGCCTGTTATGGCAAGTGCTCTTGCCTTTCATTTCCAGTCACGACCAGCCAGTGCGCGGTGCGCCTGCTCTTTCGTATCCACCTCTTCATCTCTTTTCTGCATCGTTTAGTCTTCTCCCAGTTTTCTATCACGATCACTCTATACCATGAACGGCCACCCCAAGTCGGTCCCTCTCGTGGCCCCGGGCCACACGCGCCCCGTCACCCATCTGTCGTTCTCCCCCCTCCAGGATGATGGCACGTATCTCCTCATTTCCAGCTGTAAAGATGGCAATCCGATGCTGCGAGAATGGACTGGAGATTGGATTGGGACATTCGTCGGTCACAAGGGCGCGGTGTGGAGCACGAAGCTGAGCCCAGATGCCTCGCGAGCTGCATCAGGAAGCGCAGATTTCACAGCGTGAGTTGTTCAATTACTTTCCAGTGATCATACATTGGCACATTGTGCCGTTGATGTTGCTGCAGGATGCGGCGGGACACTTTTCTCTGTTGGTGTTCTAGTTTGCAGCGTTGACGTTTACTCTTGCTTGCGGTACAGAAAGATCTGGGACACATACACTGGCGAGCCGCTGCACTCCTTTCCGCACAACCACATCGTCCGCAGTGTCGCCATCTCGCCAACATCGTCGCATCTGCTCACCGGCGGGCAAGAAAAGAAGGCACGCATATTCGACCTCGGGCGACCCGACGCCGAACCCGACGTCCTTCTCGAGGGTGGCAGCACGGTATCACACGAGGGCACGGTCAAGAGCGTCGTGTGGGTGGGCGACCATACAGGAGTGACCGCGGGCGAGGATGGGTTGATCAAGTGAGTCATCAGTCTCTGACCCACGTTTTCTGCGCGCCTGCGCGCGTGAGTTCTGATTCTGATTTACGTGCGTGTGCGCGTTTTGCTTCTGGGTGAAAGGTGGTGGGACCTGCGCACGCGCAAAATCTCGACAACCCTCACGTTCCCGAACCCGATTACCTCGATGGAGCTCTCGCAGCAGACAAACCGTCTCGTCGTCACGTCCGGGAAAACTGTCGCGTTCATCCCCGCATTACCAACGAACACGGTGGCCACGCACAGCTTGAACCTCCCCTATGCCCCTTCATCCGCGTCTATCCACCCTATATTGCAGGATCGGTTCGTTACGGGCAGCATGAGCGATGAGTGGGTGCGCGTGCACGGGATCGACGGCGAGGAGCGTGAGGTGCTGAAGGGCCATCACGGGCCCGTACATTGCATCGAGTACAGTCCGGACGGAGAGTTATACGCCAGTGGAAGCGGTAAGTTTCTATGCGTCATTCGATTGCTGGCGCTGATCATTCGGGGTTGGTCGGGGACGCTTTATCAGAGGATGGTACGTGTTTTATATTCAGTGCGCGCCTGCTGAAAGATGCTTACGAAGTGGGGCAGGCACAATCCGTCTATGGCAGACGACGCCGGGCAAGTCGTACGGCCTCTGGCAGGGACAGACCAACGGTGGCTAGCGGAGTGGCGCGCAGTACGAACGGCCGTAGATATCCGTACCATAGGTCTGGTCTGGTGGGGTCAAGGGAGTTCTATAATATAACGACGATACATACGTGTGTATACATGCAAAGTACATATGAAAAGAGCCGCCAGTAGTACTTGTTAGACTTACTCGAGCCCGAAGTGGGCGTTGGCGCGTGCATGTGCGAGTCGCGGCAAGTGGCATGCCGCGTATCCTCAGCCGTTCCCGATCGGCCTCCAGCTCAAGCTCTTACTCTACCCACTCTACGTCCTCCACCCACATCCTCATCCTCAAATTCACTGTATTTAATCGAGCTTAATTACCACCCTGGACAACGAAATCATCCCAATGACGACCCG
>SEOQ01000762.1:0-13463 GCA_004679275.1 Dentipellis fragilis
AACGGCTCACGCCCATCCTCTCGCCCCCACTCRCAGCCCTCAATTCTCCCCCTGCGCTCCCCTCGCCCCTGCGCACTTCTACGATCCTACCCAATTTCACACTCTCAACACACCTCATCCCAGCCGCCTACCCGCGTTCYACAGCACCCATCTCAGTTCCCACCGTCCCTGCCGATGAATCCAAGGCAACGCGCAAAGCACGCGTTCAGCGGCAAGCAATGGAATTCCTTGCACGCTTCGACCGGCACTACCACGACGAGCATCCCGCCCCCGCGACCACGGCAGACCAGGAACCCGAGATTCTCTGGAACGCCGTAAACCGCTTCGTGCGCACGGATGCGACAGGTGCGGGGCTCACGCTATACGTCGCGCACGCGATCGGGTTCCCCAAGGAGGTGCGTCCTTCGAGTTCCCTGGCTCGCCGGACGCGTCCATGTACCATGCGCCTGCTGATCCGTCTCTGTGGCCACACTGCAGACGTACGAACCTACTCTGCACGAACTCGTCGCGCGCATGGAGTCCAGCTCGAGCTATCTCATCGACGAGGTCTGGCTCCTCGAAGCCGTGAACCAAGGCGACTCGGCGCTCGTGAACGGGCCGCGCCTGTATGTCCTCTGTACGCTTACAGCACCCATCCTCTTCCCGCCGCGAGCGATCCGCTAATATCCATATTCCGTGATGCATTTTTGAATTCGCAGTCGACTGGAAAGACCACACGCGCGACCACCTCAACTTCTTCCTGCACTACCTCCCCAACACAGTGTCCACAGATCCACTCCCAACGCACCTCGCACGCGTTACCGATGCAGTTGCCGACGAGCGGCGCGTGTTCGGGCTGCGGCAGCGCACAGTCGTCGCGGTCGGGCACTCGCTCGGCGGATGCACGCTGTAAGTCCTCTCGGTCTCCGGCCCTCGCCATGCATGCTATTTTTTTTCTGATGCCGAGTACTCGCCCTGTCCAGAACATTGGCAGCCTACGACCGCCCGAACCTCTTCGCGGGCCTCGTCCTCGTCGACGCGCTCATTACGCCCGTCCGGCACGAGGTGCTCGACGTCAAGTTCAGCTACACGCTCAACGCGCTCGCGCGGCGCGAGACGTGGCCTTCGCGGTAAGCCATGCCCCCTCTTTCGTTCCTCGTGGAGCTGCAGCTAGTCGAAGTTCTCATGCAATGGCAATATAGGGAGGAAGCGCACAAGCTGCTCAGCGCGTCGCCTTTCTTTGGCGCCTGGGACCCACAGGTGCTCAAGTTGTACATCGAGCACGGGCTGGCGCCGGACGGGAAGGGTGGCGTCAAACTGAAGACGCCAAGCTTCCAGGTCAGATTGTTTCCGATCTCCCCGTGCCGCATGGAGCGGATGATTGACGCTTGCGGAACCCGACAGGAAGCAGCGACGTTTTCCGACACGCTGACGCGACAAGAAGCATGGACTGCGGTTGCGCAGGTCGACGAGCGGATCCCGCTGAAGTGGGTCTGTGTCGGTGACCCGGCGAAGGGGTACGCATTCTGTTACATGTGTGTCAGCTTCGGGTAATGCTGAGCTGGGTGATTGTGCAGGGTGCTCGTCGACGAGGAGACGGAGCGGCTGCGTGTGTGGCTGAGGCCTGCGAACGCATCGAACGCGCGGGTGCCCGGGGCGGGCCATCTTGTGAGCTGCTCATCGATACTTATCGGTACGCGAGACTTCAGATTTGCTTATATGCATATGCATGTGTGTTTCACAGATTCCGCAAGAACGCCCACGGGAGCTTGGTGAGTTGACCTATCCAACTTGCCGTCGAGTCGTTTTATTCATATTCGATTGTCGTTTTCGCGATGCAGCCAAGGAGATCCACGTGTTCTTGGTTGAGAAGTTTGGTTCGCCTAAGGCTTTGTTGTAGAGTTATAAGACGAGTAGGCTGTATGTTGTGTCAATTATATTCAGATCGTACATCGTCACACGCACCCTCAGGTTATCTGTAAACAAAGGTATGCGCATATACGGGTTTTAGGATTTTGCAACACCGTGTACAATCGTCGAAGCCGAGGTTTCTGAGTGTCCTAAAAAGCTGAATGGGAAGCAGTGAGGTGTATACGTCCTGGAACTTGCACACCTATCCAGAGACCTCGCAAACGCAAAGCGAGGGATGTCGGTTGAATGTCAGAAGCGCCTGCAGGAGATTCTACACAACATCGGATGCCGTCCGTACTGCCACACAAGTCTCAAAGACCAGAGCATCATGATCATACATATCACACCCTAAATCATATTCCTACCTACCTTAACATAAACCTCACTCCTGCACGACAACCCACTCCGCGCCTTCCTTCCCAGCTCCACCGATTGCGACACGCAGGCCCGCCCACGCACAGTCAATCAGCGCGCCGCCGCCAGCAAGACCGAGCACGAGCGTGCTTGCGTAGAAGAAGTTCGCGTTGCCGGTACCTGCGCGTGTCCAGAGGTGGTGGAAGAGCGGGAGCAGCGCGGAGGCGTGCACATGCAGGAGGGCCGTGACGAGCGGGTAGCGGAGGTCTGCGGCGACGGTGGCAAGGGCGAGAAAGAGAGAGAGAAAAGAAGCAGCGGTTCAGAAACGAAGATCCGAAAGAGAAGCAGAAGCAGGGGGAGACATACAGGGGTATACTTCTGGGAAGAGCGAGAGCATGCTGATGAAGATGCCCGAATCGGGGAGCGTCGCGTACGGCTTGAACACCGCGAACACGCCGAACAGCAAGAACGCAGCATACAGCGGGTCGTGTCTGCCCGTCACCCGTCACCGTCACATCACACTCGCAAGGAAAAGGATTAAGGGGAACGCACTGGAACTTGACGCACAGCGGCACGACGTAGATCACGAGGTGCACAGAGAACACAACAAGGAAGAACGGGCGGAAGTAGTCGAACATCTCTGTAAAGAAGTACCACCACAGTCCGGGATTGGGCGTCAGATCCGGGAGGGCGAGTCTGTAACGTGCTCGTCAGCGTCTCATTCTCACTATGAGCCACGAATAGTTCAAGAGCGGCACAAACAGCGCAAACTCACCCTGCGCCCCATGTATTCTCTGCCCACGACATGCCGCCGGCAGCGATCGTGGCCGCAGCGGTCAGCACGGCAAAGTACGTCCCGAATTCCGCGAGCATGCGGCCTGTGCGTTTCGAGAACACCTGCGCTGTGGGGAAAGCGCGGGGCGTGGCGAGCTGGGAGAGCGGCGTTGTGAGTAGAAGCATGGTGATTGCAGGAAGGAGGAGCGCGGTTGGGAGCGAGAGCTGCGCGGAGAGCGCGAGGGTAAGAAGCGCGGGGGAAGGCCGGCCTGTGTGCCGATGAACATGGAGCTCACAGTAGCAAGGAGATGCGAAGAATGCGAAGGCGCACCTTCGCAGGCGAACATGAGCGCTAGCAGGACGAGCGCATTTTCGAAAGTGGATGTGGAGAGTGCGAGGGACGAGAGGAAGAGATATGGATTCAGAAGATAGCTTCACACCCAAGTATTAGCAGAGCGTCACTAAGCGAAAGTGGTACACACGAGGCTCGCACCTAGCAGCAACGATGCCTTCCCGCCCTGCCCCGCTCGTCTTCGACCGTGCGCGCCCATATCCGCACGAGCGCCCCCGCCGCCACGGCATCTGCGAGCGTCCACAAGATAGCAGCTAGTGTCTGCGAGTTTGGTAGAACGGTGGAGAAAAGCGAGAGGAAGAGTGGTGACTGTGGAGTGCCAGTTGCTGATTGTCAGATATAAGCACAAGTCATGTTAGGGACGGCACACGTACGTGTCGGAATGTACCCCCCGCATACGGGTCAATGCCATTGCGGAAGAGATATATACCCTCGCGAACTAGCCACCTTATAAGTCCAGTCTCGCGATGAGACTATAGAGGCGGGAGCTACGCACGGCGTGAGTATGATGTGAGCGGCGACGAGAGCTGGTTGTCGTCCTTCAGAATGTCGGGTAGCGGTGACAGCGCGAGCAGCAGGCGCGCTGCGACGAGTGCGGGGAACGCAAGTTGTGCGGAGAGCGCCATGCTCCGTCACCGTCGCGTATGGGCTTATATATGCCTTGTAGTAAGTACTATAGAGTACCGCGCGCCGACGTCGAGCCAATTCTCGAGGCGCGCGTCGGGCGCGCCTTCCCACGTGCTCCCATGGTCGGCGGTCGCGTCGGCCATCGCCCATGTCTGGATCTTCAACTCACCGTCGGAAGTAAATAGCAGCCAAGCGCGCACAGAAGAACGCGCACGAAAAACAATTAACTTCATTCATCTTTGCTCAAAACGACAGCATCGCCCAATCCACCGAAGTACCGAACAACTTAATGCACAATAAAGATACACAAGAATTCGAAGAGACAGAAACGTCGACATCAAAACAGAGCAAATGAAACAAACCAACGAGCAACACGACTTTTAGGTAGGAATAAACAGGAGCAGAAGGCTGAAAGTGAAAAGGGGAGGCACAGACTGTAATGGAAGGCAAGCAGGCCTGGGCGGAGGCGTATAGTAGGAAAGCAAACCGTGACGCGTAACTGACTAGAAGGGGCTGAGGGTACTGGGGTAGTGATAGTGTAATGGAACGTAACGTAGGGGGTGATTGATTCTAAGACTTGATTTCTACTGCGATTCATAAGGCTTTGTACTGTACTGACTCGATTCCGAGTGATGTAGTGTTTTGGGAGGGATGATGAGGCTCATGGCCCGCGGTCGACGTCGAGGTATGGCATTCAGCCAACACTCTGCCGCCCCCCTCCCCAATGGTCGAATAAGCTTTTCGGGCCTGAATTCTGCACCGCGATGCGCTGATAATATATGCGCATGGCGAGGCGCTGCAATGCCGCCTTCGCTCGCGAACGGTCGAGATGCGCCGCGCGCGTATCCACTGTAACATCCCGTCAGAATTCTGCCTTGGCCATGGGTCGCGTGCATGCGAAAAGGAACAGGACGTACCGATTTTGCCGTGGAGGATGTCGAGGCGGTTCTTGATGAGCTCCAGCGGCGGCCGCTCTCGGCCCCGTCGCGGACTATCCTCAAGCAGCGAGGTACCTGTGCCTGAGGAGGGACCCCGTTCTAGCGCTGCGTATGCCTCGATGCCCGAGAGCGCGACGCTGAGGATGTCGATACGCGCACCGAGCTCGTCGTAGTCCGTAGTTTCGGACGACACGTCGAAAGAGCCGTGGTTAGTGTCGAGGACGTCGAGGAGTGCGGGGAGCGGTGGAAGAGCAATGTATGTCGTGGTCTGATAGCAGGTGTGTGAGTAGGCGGAAGGGCGATATACATAACCTATAGTGAGCATACCGTGTGACCACTGTTATGTTCTGTCAAGAGACTGTGCGCTACGAAGCGCGCCACGCGGAGTGACTGCTCGCATCCCCGTGCGAAAAACGACAGAAGGTGACTCCTGTTGCCCACCGACAGCGTCGACGCATAGCCAAGTACCTTGATGGCAATCGCAGATTCCTTCATAATTCAATCTAGGTCAGATCTTGCAACAATAGAAGGCGAGCATCAAGGACGTACGATTGTGGACTCAGAAGCAGGAAGGCGTGTGCAGAGGAGCTCGATGGCGATCAACACGTCTCGCTTGAGCTGGAGCGTCGCATCGACATCTATCCCGATGAAGACCAGGGCCATAACGAAGTCAGGGATCTGCTCCATCGCGATCCAGCGCGCTCTACACAGAAGAACAAATCAGGAAAAAAAATTCCACTAGTAATATCACAGGCACCAAGACGCACCGTGCGAAGGAAGAGACGAGCGAGACCAATCTGAAGAGGACATCTGCACGAGCCTCGAAAGACAGCGAATGTATTTGCGCCTCCGAAATATTGTCCATAATCTTGCACAGAAGCTCGGACTTCATCCCCAGCCGGCTCAAGACTGTCGACACGAACTTAGACGTGAGCGGAGAATCGGGCGGCACGCCAGTGCAGAGAGGCAGGTTCAACAGGAATGCGAATGCGGACGAGCTGAGCGGGGTCTTCTGTGTTGAAAGGGCTGGGGTTCCATCAGTGACCATAGTAAAACAATGCATCTGGATAGGTGCGTACCAGATTCGCAGAGCCAACGCAGAACGGTCGGCTTTGAAGATAAGTCAACAGAGCGCAGCAGGCCAGCGTCGAGGAGTAATTTAGCTCGGACTAGGTCTGAAGGATGCATTAGCACTTGGGCATCGACTGGATATAAATGATACTTACTACCAGACTGAACAGCATCCCGCAACAGCCCAAGCACACCTCCCTCTTCCGCAAATTCGCAGAAAGGGATATCTCCATCGACATCCATCGCGTCTCCGCTCGCATCGACCCACACCTCGGCTCCCAGCTCCTTCCGCTTGACAACATCAACACCATTCCGATCCCCATCCAAGATCTTCCCAACAGCCTTCCCCTCCTTGGCGCCTAAAAGCCTCTCCCGCTCCTCCGCATTGACTTCCTCCACCACCTCTTCCTCCCTCACCTCGCGCCCCGCATTCCGCATCTCCATGCCCCTCCTTGCTGCATTCCGCGCGGCCTCTTCATCCCCCCACTCCGTCTCGCTGGCCTTCCGCTTCTTACCCTCACCATCCGAACTCGACCCGGATCGACCATGTCCCTCTTCCTCCTCCTCATCGTCTTCAAACACGATATCCTTCAGCAGCGCCTCCCGATCTGCACCAGCCGCCTCGGCACGACGCATCGCGGCACTCGAGCTGCCCTTGCGCTCCTCGCGCCGCTTCTCGCTAAGCAGCACGTCCAGCGGATCAAATCTCGCCTTGCCTTTCCCTTTACCCTTCGCCTTCGACACAACACGCTCCTTACGGCCTCTCGGTGCAAGTTTCACGGACTCCGGCGAGGAGAGATCGGGGGTGGGGATAGACTGGGCGCCAGTGCGTGCGCGTGTGCGGTATGTTGCCGCCGGGGATCTGCAAACACGACACACAAGTGCAAATGAGCAAAACGCCCAAGCCACGAGGACGAACGAAACGGGAAAACGCAAACTCACGATGCAGCCTTCGTTACACCCTTCACTTGCGCGCCCGCCCACGCGTCGCCCTCCTCCTCCTCGCTGCTCTCCCAGGCATCGAAATCGATGTCATTGCCTGGCCGATCGTCGTCCTCCGGCCCGCTCGTCGCAGCGCGCTGCGCTTCCGCTCTGATCTGGGCGACAAGCGCCGCGGTCTTCGATTTTGCATCGAGCGGTCGGACTTGGATCGGGGACGATGGTGGGGGCGTGCTAGGCCGGAAGTCTGTTAGTGCAACCGTGAGTGGCGATGTGCGGCCAGCTGCGGTTGCAGTAAGTGGAGAAGAGCTGTGTGTAAGTGTTGGCGCAGCAGTAAGTGGTGAAGATAGAGCGGGTGGCGAGGAGGGCGGGAGGGGCAGGGGATGTTGGCCTGGCGAGGATGGCGAGGGGAGCCCGGTATGCAGGCGCGGGGTCGCCATCACAGGCGCTGGCGAAGGAGATGAGGGGCGCGAAGTCTGCGGGGTAAGCGAAGACGAGAAAGACATGTCCAGTGCGCTGGGTATATGCGCTCCCGCATCGATTCCACCTTCCGCAATGGGATCGAAGTCCATTGCTTCTCCGCCGACATCTCCATCGTCGGGGGCGGGCAGGTCATCGTCGGTGGTATGCAGCCAGGACTGGACGCTCTTGCGGACCTCCTTTGGATCGCGTGGGCCTGCTCCAGGGCGTGGTACGCAGAGTTCTTGCTCGTCGCTCTGGCTGCTCGGCACGAGTGCTTCGTCCTCATCCCCGTCAACTTCCGCTTGCAATGCCGCCTTGGCCGGCGACGAGTTGAGGCGCGGTTTCTTGTGCCTTGCTGTCTTGGGAGTGGACTGCTGCTGAGATTTGGACTTCGACGAGTTCTTTCGGCGAGTAATACGCGCGGGTTCGTCTTCACTGGATTGTTGTACGTCCTCGAGAGCACTTTCCAGTTTGCGCTTAGATGGAAGTACTGGCACCGTCCCGCGCTTGGAGGGCATGACGGATGTAGCGAGTTTAGGGGCGGGATGCTGCTTGCCGGAACTGACAGCTGTGGTTGTGCTTGCAGCTGTGGATGTATGCGCGCGTGTTCGGGGCGTGCGCCTGATGATCTCGACGCCGTCGAAGACAGAGGCCGGGCGGGAGCGTGCGTTACTGGAAGTGGACGAACGGGAGCGGGCAAGAGTCTGGGCAGGTGCGGGTGCTTTGAGTACGACAGGAGACTTTGGACGCGTCAGGGAGGATGATGGTGGAAAGGAGGAGGAGGGAGCGGGCTCTGGCTGGCTTTGAGGTTGACTTTGACTAGTGTGGCCACTCGACGCGGTCTCCTTTTTGTTCGCGTCAATGTCGCGSGTCGCGGTTGAATTTGAAGCATTCGTTATTGTGCTCGGTCTCCGCTGGCTTGCGGGGACCGTCGCGCGTGCCTGGCTAGACGTAGGTGTGGGCTGAGACGAAGGAGTCTGTGCCCACCGTGGCACGCTCGAATCGACGGCTTTGCGGACAAAGTAATCTGTGAGCTTCGTGTGTTTGCCCGAACTGGTACTGCTGCCCGATTTCGATTTCTGAAACCGATCCTGAAGAAGGCGCTTCGTCGTCGCGCCCCGAGCTATGTCGGGGCTGGCTCATGGTGCGTACCTACGTGGTCGTCAGGGGAGGGGATGGAGGCGCGTCGGCCGCCGTCGTCTGCGTTGAGCGCGTCGGTAACGGCGCGTTTGGCATTGTTTGGTCGAAGACCCTGAGCACTTCTTGCCATGACATAGATGCGGGGATCCCGATCCTTGGCCAGGATCTTACAAAATGTCCTATATATACCAAATGTTTCCGTCTGCTTCCGTTGGGAAATACAGTCAAATTTGGTTGCGACTGCAGGAAACGGCGTGGTATTTTCTCATCGCCCCCCTCATGATCACTGCGTAAACTGGGCCTTCGCATTGACGTCCATTGCTTGAGGATACAGGACGTAGAGGAGGTACTTTCGGAAGAAATATATTTTGCATTTATTGTGCAATATTTGTCAGTTCATGGGGGCCGCCCGGTCCCGTCTGAACCCGAATATTGATCACAACAGCTCCAGAGGTTCTGGAGGCCCTCTGGACACGGCCTCTCGAAGCTCCAAGGAGCAAGACGCCAGAAGCGATTGAGCAGTATGTAAAAGTCCGATGGTTGTGAGGACGCCGAGGGACGGCAGAGTCAGAGGCGTGTGATCTTATCAGACAAACCAGCGGAGTTAGGATTATCAGATAAGCGGAGGGGGAGATGAGCCGGGTTTGCGTGCCTTCGTCGCTCTGCTCTTGCGGTCAACTCTTCCATGGATGCCTAATGCGTTTCCTCGTGCACCGGAACACACGTCCAATGCTTGTCAGATTCCAATCAATCTCCCTTGATCATCCAGCCGCTTCTGTCTCCAGCTCTATATAAGCTTCCCCGCCGGCTCATGTCCCACACGCGCGACCCCTCCTCCTCCCTCCCTCCCGAGTCCATCCATCTTTCCACCCGTTCCTCCTCATACTCTGTTACGACCCCTGACAACGACCCTCACTCCTACTCTGCCTCGCCCCCTCCGACTTCGGTCATGTTCGACCACAGACCAAGCGAGGAAGAACAGGCCCCGCTCCTCGACTCGGCTCCGCCCACCAGGCCATCCCGCTCGCGGCCACGCTCTAAGCCATGGTGGAAAAAGGCTACACCAGTATGGTGAGTCTTATTTTTGCGAGGGCACGATGCTACTGGACCCGGTTTCTCCGAGTCATGGGCGCACCCGCGAAGGTCTTGGGACCACACAGACGGCACCGAGTCCATGTTGAGATCCCACTGCCTATCGTGATTCCAGTCTCGATATGCTTTGTGCCCCAGAACTCTGCTCGGCTCATGAGAACCGTGCTAAGCCCGACTCGCAGCATCTTGTCCACCATAATCCCAGTACAGCTCTTCTGATTATTGGTCCCCTTCTAGGATTGCCCCCGTCGTTCTTGTTTCTAATCTCTGCGTGCGTTGATTGACTGGCTCTCCTCTAAACTCGGCTTACATTTTGTACCAGCGCGGCATGACCATGGCACCTCGTATCGAGGTCTATACCCAGCTCGCATGCCGCGCCGTTCACCACAATGCCTCTTCCACCATGCCCCCGATCCCTTCTCCGTCTCAGTCCCATTCCGCTTCCGTCTTCTTCCAATTCAGTGGCGCAAATAACGCCTCTTCCCCATCCGGATTGTCTTCTATCACGCCACGTCTTTCTCCTTCCAATTCCGCCGTTACTTCCGCGGACTTCTCACCCGCACGCGTGCACCTCCCTGATTTGCCACTACCTATCTACTCCTTCGACGAGTGCTCAGCAGACCCGAAGGTTCAGGCACGCGCTGCGCGCATCCAGGCTTGTATGCATTTTCTTCTTCTTGCTGCTCCACCGTGTCTGATTTTTTTTAGCCGTCAAAACAACGGAAAGTATCCTTAGTGCGATCACGACGGGATGGCTCAGTCACCTGGGCGATGTATATGGCCGCAAGAAGATCCTCAGTATCTCGATCTTCGGCGCGCTCTTCATGTGCGTGTTTCTCAATTCATATGACTGCTTCTTCGGATCGATGCTTTGGCTCCGGCTTATCGTTGGACTGTGCAGGGACTTCGTCTACATCCTCGTGTCCGACACGAAGTCCATCTTCAGCAGACACGGCGAAGCCTTCATCATCGCGGCTCCTCTGATCGAGGGCTTCCTTGGAGCCCAGTCAACCTACAACGGGATCACGCATGCGTGAGTTCTGTGCTGCGCTCTTTCTTCGGAGACACGTTGTTGACATGGCATGCTGATGCACGCAGATATGCAACGGACTGCACGCCCGACGGCTCCCGAGCTAGGATCTTCTCCACGATGCAGGGTATGTTGTATGTTGGCTTGGCGTCTGGACCCTGGGTATGCACCATTCTCAGTCCCTCCCCCCCGCTACTAAATCACATGTAGCTCAACGGCCTCGTCCTCAATGTTGTCCCCTACAGCAACACAACAACTCTCTTCGGCCTCGCAATTCTCATTGCACTTCTGAACCTCCTCTTCGTCGTGGTCATCCTCCCTGAGTCACTCACGCCGGACCGACGAATCGTCCGCCCGATCTCCGTTACCCATTTCCGCAGTGCCTCCGGGCGCGAGGTCGCGTACAAGCGCTGGTGGGGGCGGAAGGTATGGAAAGGCRTAGTGAGCGTGTGGACGCAGCTTGTGCGCCCAATTGCACTTTTCAAGCCGCGAAGATTGGAGGGCCGCAGAGGCCGCGATTGGAACCTGACGCTCGTAGGTGCGGCGTTGTTCATATACGTTCTATCTATAGTGCGTGTCTCTCCCAAACCTCTTTCTGGGAAATGGACTAATGAATGGTACAGCAAGTGTACAATTTGAAGTATCTGTATGTGAAGCACGTGTATGATTGGTCGAGTGAGCAAGTACGTCCATCTGCCACCTGCTCATGACAGGTTGCTGATGTACCCTCAGCTCGGATACTATATGTCCCTATTGTGGGTGACGCGCGCCATCAATCTTCTCCTCATTCTCCCAGGTAGGTCCTATCTATCCCCCTTCTGTCATCCATTGACTTGACCTCCAATAGCCGTCCTCACCTACTTTGCGCCTAAACGCACCAAACTCGCCTCACCCAACAGTGCGAGTGCGATGCATCTCGCCCGATCTCTGCAGTTTGACCAACGTATCGCCGCCATCTCATTCTTCACCGACGCTTCCGCCAATGCACTCGTCGCGCTCTCTCCCACATCGTCCCAGGCGCTCTTCATCATGTTCACGAGTCTTAATTCGCTCACGAGCGGTGGTAACCCTGCGCTGCATTCGCTCGGTGCCGTGAGTCTTCAGGCCGCCGGGAATGGGGGTGAATATGGACTTGTATTCGGTGCGCTCGGGCTGGTGAATGCCGTGGCGCACATCGTCGCTGTATGTCCTTGTCTGCTGTCGTCACCATGCATCTCTGACGTTCATTGACAGCCGGCGATTTATGCTGCGATCTACGGCGCTACTGTCGCGGAGTTTCCAAAGGCCATCTTCGTGATGAGCGCTGTGCTACTCTACGTCGCAGTGTGCATGCTCATGGGCATCCGGCCGTTCATCCACACGCGACCCAACTCGTCAGTCGATGCCGAGGTTGCGTCGTCCTCTGCGGACGACTACGACGGCCGCGATGACGTCAGCGACTCAACAAGCACCGGACGGCAGAGTGAGGGCTCGGACACGGAGACAGAGCGGGAGCCGATGCCCTCTGGGAGCAAGCATAGCGGCAGACGGCCGAGTAGAGAGAGCAGGGGGCGCGCGAGGGAGCGGCCTGGTGAGGAGGACGAGCACGAGCGCGCACGGCGGGCAAGCGTCATCCGCGTGTCCGTTTCGGAGGAGGGCTTGTAGGCTCGTAAGTTCAAGAGCGTATGTTTGCCTTTTCATTGTTGTTGTCTTGTTCTTGGAGTGGATCTGGATAGGATCTCGCGGCCCATCGAGTCATCTAGTGCGCTGTCGAAGGCTGATGAAATATTGGACTGCACGGCGGTAAGGATTGTTGTTGTTGTACTGTACGTTACTTATGTTAGTTTCTCTGGCTTCGCTGTGGTGTGGCGGGCTGTAACGGATAAATACCCAACTCATCATGATGATTACTCTTTGCATTCTACATCTATTCATCCATTCATTCATTGCGGCTGTACATATATACATACACAAATGCATATGCCGGATTGTGTCTACGGACGATAAATTCAAAATAGATATTAGATAATGGGATTTTGAGCGGTTTTGAGGGGTGTCATGTGATGGCGACTCGTTCTGTGTTTACTGTTTGGTGACTTTAGCGCTCGGCCGTGGGCGTCAATTCTAGTGGCAGGATTAGGGCACGTACCCCTCACCTCCACCCTCCATGGACGTAGATATCACCGTCAGACGCCGACGCCTTTGCGCTGGAGGGTGGCCGTTAGGTGCAGTCTCTGCTTTCCGCCGATAGAACACCTGCGGGGCTTGCGCACGAAAGGCTGCGTCACGACTACCGACCGGGGCCCGCCGATCCCGAGGTCAGGCAAACATTTGAAGAAGGTTCTTTCACACAGTGAGCACACCAGCGCGCCCCTGAAAAACGGCAGCCGCAATTCTAAAGCGAGCTTGCCGTGTGAGACTCTGAGGAGAAGGATACTCCCCGTGCGCGCGGCAGCAAACCCTGCGACCTTCTGCGGGAAGGAGCCGGGGTTTTCGATCTCAGCGGCGACGAGCACAGCAGACTCCGAGTCCTCGCGCGCCGCCAACACACATCCGAGTCGATATCTACTCTATGCTGCTGCATGTCGCGATGTTGGACATTGCACCTAAAGACGAATGCTACGATGCAGTGAATGTTACTCAAATGTTCTGCAACGACAAGAGGATTCATCTAGATCTATCAACTGCCGATGTCGGGCACTGCCAGTGTGAAGTACGGAGGGACCATCGTGCCTGTAGGGTCAATGCTGAGCTGGGGCCCGGGATACCGCTGTGGAAATTTAGAAACTAGGAGGTCATGCAGGTAACTGTAGAC
>SEOQ01000763.1:0-13453 GCA_004679275.1 Dentipellis fragilis
GGGGAGGAGGTGCGCGGCGGCGAGGGCCTCGACGAGCGACGGCCGCCCGTGCGCGGCGAGGGCTGTGCACGTATAGGGAGTCAGTGAGAGCCTTGGTTTATGGAGAGTGAACGGAGCGGCAAGCACGCACGCCAAAACCGAACCCGATCATGCCCTCCTCGCCAAACGTGCCAATCTGGCCCGTCAGCCGCTCGCCCGTGCCGAACGGGAAGTTGGGCAGGACCGCCGCGCCGCGGATGTGCACCGTGTCGCGCACGACCTTGCCTGAGACGCCGCCACCCTCGCTGTACGTCGTCGACCACGTCCGTAGCGGTTGGACCGGCGTCAGCGTTGTCGAGCTGTGTGGGCCGATGCTGTTTTTGGTGCCCTGTGCGCGTACGAGTGCGGTGATGGCAATAGTGGTTAGCGTTCCGATCACTCGGAGGGCACGGGAAAGGGCTCGGAGGCGGGACGCACGAGGTTCCTCTGGTCTTCGTCGTTAACCCAGAATGTTCGCGAGCCGGAGTCAACGACGAGGCTGAACGGGCGCGGATTGGTCCCGATGGTCAGCTGCGTGTAGTACAGTTCATCTAGGCCTATGATTGCCAGAGGGAGGACGATGGCTGGCGGCGGTGCCGCTTGAGGCGCCTGCTGAGGCGGGACGCGTGCGAAGAGGTTGCTGCGCCGGAGTCCGAGTCTGCGTCAGTTTGAGTGCACGCGTACGAGGCCGAATGGGAAAGACGTACGTGGTATTGGACGGCAGGCCGTGAGGGCGCGCGTTATGGGTCGTGGGTGCGGCGTGAATGTGAGCAGGGAGGGAGGCGGGAAGGAGGATGCTCGAGAGCAGGGTGGAGAATGTCGGGATGAGCTGCATGGCGAGGGAGTGAGTGGGCGTGCACGGGCTGAGGATTGCAAGAGAAAGAGAAAATGGGAAGGGCCAGCCTTGCCTGCCATAAGTGCTGAAGGGTCCCATTTATACGTTACCGGCATCCACGAGACATCACGATGCATCCTCCCATTATGATATTGCGATTGCGCAAGCGGTCAAGGACCCTGGGTGGTAGTAATTTGTCGATACTGCTGCCGTTGTTCACGACAAGCGCGGTACAAGCAAAATCAGGTTGGACCGAATGAACGAATATGCATGCCGAAGCCTACATGGTTGCGCACGCATACACTGCATTCGATGTCGCTGAGCCTACGAGGCTGCTGTGGAATAAATAAGAGTAATGTTGGTCTCCTCGAGCTCTGAATGTGCCTGGAGAATTGACACGGAAGATCATCCGGGTCGTGCATCGTGCATCAGTTCGGAGGGGCATGCTAAGGGACTAGTAGTAAGTGATGTTAGTGCATGCCCGCTGTCCGCCGCCATCATCCGTCTGGGGCGGATATGTTGATGCGGTGTGATAGCCATGCGGGCGTCTTTACCCTGATTCTACATGTTTTTTAAGAAGTACAGTGAATGAGTGGTCGTTGAGAAACAAGTATTGAATGCCTACAGCGGACTTACATCGTGAGTGTGCAGTGCCGACTTTATCTGTGTAATACGTGAACGTCAACAACAGTTTTTGAGCGGGCGGACCTCACTGCTTCCTTCAGTTGAAAGAGTTTTCAAACACAGTCTTACTTATCTGGAGAAATGACTAAGTAGGGTCGACGAAGTTGATGACACAAGATGCCGATCGCCAGCGGCATGTTGGACGACCAGGAAGGAAGGAAGCGCAAAGCTCCCACGCACATTTCAACAGCGTCGCTAGATCTTAGTGGTGATTGTTACGTGACTTGGAACGTTTGGCCAAGTCGCGTATGAGCTCCTAGAATCGCCTCCGTCCTTCTATATGAACAAGTCTAAAAACGTGTTGTTGTCAGGTATGCGTCGGATCTACATCCACGTCGGTTCTCTAATTGTTGGACTGAGAGCCAGTCATAGTGTTGCAGCCTGCCTTCTGCGACTTGGCCGCTGCGGAGCAGTAGCCCATCCCAGCTCCACCACCGAAATCGAACTCGATGTCGTACTGCGTGCCGTCGGCGATGGACCCGTAGATACCACTGATCTTCCCGCCTGGAAACGAATTTTCCAACATAATTACCTTGCTGTATCCCAGCGGAAGCCGACGCCGAGGTAAAGCTGAAACTGTCAAAGCGATAAAAATTAAGTGCGATCCCGTAGTATTGCGTACAGCCACCGCCTAGCAGTCACCAGTGCCTCTACCGCAGCGCAGCGAATGACACAGACCGCGCAGTCACATCCAGCACATGATACACATTCTTCAAAAACGGACTGCCCACCAACCACTTGCGCGTATTTGCCACCTCAATCCGCGACCTGCACATCCCCTGCGGGACCTCCGGATGCACAACCTCATCCCCCACCAGATCCGACGCGCGCATGGGCCACGAATTCGCGCCGATCCCAATCACCACGAGCGGGCGCGAGTCGCATGGGATGAGGAAGTTCCCGTCCAACAGCTCGATGCAGTCCGCGATGTGTGCATGCAGCGCCGCCGCGTCCGCAGACGGCACCCCGATCACGTTCGCGCCCGAGTCGAGGATGCCCGTGCGCTGGCCGGCCACCTGCACGCCCTGCACGGACACGCCGTCGATGCGGATGCGCCAGTCGCGCGCGCTCCTGTCCGCGGGCACCGTGACCAGCGGCGGCACGAACAGCGCGGGGTTCACCCCGCCCAGCATGATCTCGCCGCCTTGCCCGCCATCCGCGAGCCGCGGGAGCTTCCAGCCGGATTTGGCGGCGGGAATGAGGCGCGCGAAGGTGAGGGCCTCGACGAGCGTCGGCGCGCCTGTGGCCCGCGACGGCTGTGCATGTATGTGGATATAGACGGGGACGGGGACGGGTAAGTGGGAGCCTTGGCTGAGTTGGAGAGAACACGCACGCCAACGCTAAAGCCAATCACGCCGTCCCCGCCGAGCGTGTCCATGATGCCCGTCAGCGTCTCGCCCGTGCCGAACGAGAAGTTGGGCAGGACCGCCGTGCCGCGGACGTGCACAGTGTCGCGCGCGACTTTGCCGGAGACGCCGCTGTCGTCGGCGTACGACGTCGACCACGACTTGGGCGGTTGGCGCAGCGTGAATGTCGTCGAGCTATGTGGGCCGATGCCGTTTCTGGTGCCCTGTGCGCGTAATGGTAATGGCAGTCACAATTCGGCACGGGGAAGGACTCGGAGGCGCGAGATGAGAGAGACGCACAAGGTTCCTCTGGCTTTCGCTGTTGACCCAGAACGTTTGCGAGCCGGAGTCGATGACGAGGTTGAACGGCCGCGGATTGGTCCCGATATTAAGCTGTGTGTAGTACAGTGCATCTCGACCTATGATCCCCACAGGGAGGACGATGGCCGGGGGTGGCTGCTGAGGGGCTTGCTGAGGCGGGACGCGTGCGGAGAGGTGGCTGCGCCGGAGTCTGTGTCAATTTGAGTGCATGAGGTCAAATAAGCGAGACGTATGTACGTCGTATTGGATGGCAAGTCATGGGGGGGTGTCGTGGGTACGGCGTGAATGTGAGTCTGGAGGGAGACAGCGAGGATCAGGATCGAGAGCAGGGTGGAGAATGTCGGGATGAGCTGCATGGCGAGATAAAGTGACTAGGCGTCAACAGGCTAAGGATTGCAAGAGAAAGAGAAAATGGGGAGGACCAGCCTTACCTGACATGAGTGCTGGAGGACCCAGTTTATACGCGATCCTTTATACACGACCCTTCATATGCGATCCTTTATACGCGACCCGTGTATTGCGATAGTGCAAGCGGTCAACGACGACCCTGCATCTGTAAAGCAGCCCAATTGCAAATACGATGGGCGGCCTTTTCGCTCGGAGGATGACCTCGCATTGGACGAGAATGTGCTGAACTGCCTGAAAAGGCAGGTAATGTGCGATCGAAAAGGGGCTGTGAGATGAGTTGGCTCTGAATATGCCTGGAGACATGGCACGGGCGATCATCCGGGTCGTGCATCGTGCATCAGTTCGAGGGGTGTACTAAGGGGCTAGTGGTGAGCGATGTCAGTCCACGCCCACCGACCACCGCCACCATGCGTCTAGGATAGATATATTTGTGCAGCGTGATGGCTATGTGGGTGTGTTTACCCTAATTCTATATGTTGACAAGCTGTACAGTGAACGAATAGTGGTTTGAGAATAATAAGGATTACATGCCTTCAGGGGATGTACATACGTCGTGAGTATGCAGTGTCGATTTCTGTTTCCATCGTTTGAAAGAGTTTCCGGACGATGTCTTATCCAACAAAAAGACTACGCCGGGCCGATGAAGTTGATGGCACAAGATATCAATTACTGGCATGCTGGCTGGACGACTGGGAAGGAATCGCCGTTAGTTCTTAGTGGTTAGCGGCTTAGCTTAGAATCTTTGGCCGGGTCGCATATGGGCTATGAACAAGCCGTAAGATGTTGTTGTCATTATACCAAGGCGTGGTCAGTCGACCGGCATGCATCGGATCTACATCCACATCGGCTCTCTAATTGTTGGACTGAGAGCCAGTCAGGGTGTTGCAGCCTGTCTTCTGTGACTTAGCCGCTGGAGAGCAGTAGTCCGTCCCAGCTGCGCCAGCAAAGTCGAACTTGATGTCATACTGCGTGCCGTCGGCGATGGACCGGTAGATACCACTAATCTTTCCGCCTTGGCCTGAGGAAGGAATGAGAAATAAACCTGATGCAATGGATGAAGAATGGACGCACTCGAATTCTGACGCGCGGGAACGCAACCTTTCGTTCCAAAAAATCAAGTCAGGACCAGAGATGGCAGGAAATGTATGAAAGACATACGCGTGACAGCCGAAGTCTTGCCTCCAGTACCTGCCTCCTGACCCTCCTTTGAACTCGCGAACGGGTATTCATCGCATGACTGACCCGCCGGTGCTCCCTTCTTCGCGCTGCACCGGTTGGGGGAGGCTCCGCAAGAATTCTGCTTACGTGCGGCCGCACAGGTCTTCTTGTTGCCCGTGTTACGAGTCAGAGTTTGGGGGTGCCCGTGGCCTGAACGCGTGTGAAGAAGTTAGAACGGTTCGAGGTGGTAAAGATAAAGATAAAAACTGACAGTGAACACCGTAGCACATATTTTGCTGTCAAAGAGCGGAATTAGTTACGCCCGAGCCCGAGCCTAAGTAGTCTGAAGAATGAACGCACGCAGACATCGGGGATACCATTCGTGGTGCAATCGAACTCCAACACCGGGTTCGCACGTCCCTCGATCATACGAACGCGCACATGCTCGTCGGGGAGGAACGGCGTTGAGTCGTTTCCGTACAAGACCCGCACATTGGCAGCAGCGGCAGCATCCTCGACGGCGCGGCGGCGCGTCGAAACTTCGCTGACGTTGGAGTCGCACGCATCATCGCATCTACCCAGCCCATCAGCTTAGCCCAAGATGCGCTGTCATTTGATGTCAAGACGTACGGATCGCAAGTCTGGCAGTCCGCCCTAGCTGCGACACCTGCGGTACCCGCCCTCTTGAGATTGCACGCAGCGCTGGATGCTGATACCACGTGTCAGATACAAGCTGATTCGAAAAGAACAGTCACTCACAAGTAGGTTGCGCAGAATCGGTGACGTTTGCGGACGATGTCTTAGATGCGAGCTTGCTGCCGCCTTGGACGTAGTCTCTGCCGAAGCCGTTGCGGCCTTCGATGTCTTCGAAGCCTTCGACGAGGTTGCGGCCTTCGTTGTCTTCACTGAGGTGGCAGCCTTCGTCGTCTTCGCTGAGGTTGCTGCCTTCGTTGTCTTCGCTGAAGTGGTAGCAGCCATTGTTGTCTTCGCAGCCGACTTCGAAGTCGCCTTTGGATTGGCGGACGCCTTCGATTTGGCCTTGCGAGCAGCGAGGTGGTTGGAGTCCTCATCTCGGAGCTCCTTCGGCAGGGGGAAGCTGTGGTGTGAGGCTGTCGGTATGGGAGCGTCACTGCCCAGCGGAGGATACGCAAAATTCGAAGGAACGGCAGCGGGGAATGACGAGTCAGCGAAAGGGATGCCTGCGGACCCCCCAGGGAGAATTCCGGGAAGCCCGGAAACGCCAGGGAGAGGAAGACCCGTTGGCAGGATCCCCGACGACTCGAACGCGGGCGCCAGGGACGACGCGAGCTCGGTCGCACTTGCGACTATTTGGGATGCGATAGTAGTATCGCTGAGTGCGGATTCGCGAATATTCGGGCCATCCTACATTCGCAGTGAGCGTCGGGCTCGACGACAGAAAACAGAAGCGACGAACCTCGGAGGGCACGACCACACCCTGCACGGAAAGGATGGATGGGAGGAGGACGGGAAGGGACAACAGGGATGAAAAGTGGGCCATGCTCGCAGAGCTGAGGTCGTAAGAGGGTTACGGGAGTAAAGAACGACGTGAAGTGGATGTGGAGGGCTAGCCTAACCTGAGATTACCTGCATGGTTCCAGGCGGCTTATATACCTGCTCATAGCATCCGGGCAGCATTCTAGATGTAAGTCGCATGCGAAACAACTCCAGCTGCGCCTCGCAACGCCAGTCAGGCAGTGTGATAGCGTCTCCACTCCACTTGGATGCGACAGTATCATATGAAGAGGGATATGGAAAGGCCATGATGATGGCTTCGCGGATACCACGTCAACCTTTGGCAGATGCATTTTTAGAAACAGAACACTCACAGAATTGCTAAGCGGATTTTAACCCCTCTACTCCAGTGCAAGACGCATTCCAGGTGTATCTAGAGCAAAGATAAACTGAAGGAAGGCAGTGGCGCGGACACTTCTGTCATTCTAAGTATACCTTGCCCGTGGCAGATGGAAGCCATGTTGGGGTATGGAGATCCGATGGAGAAAGACGTTGGTTCGCAACGGGGTGCATTGTATGTGGGGCTTAGGCCACGATGTATACGAGGAGCACTGACATCGGATGTTTACTCATGTACTATGGTCGCAAGACTACATCACCATGTCAGTGCTTGAATTGGGCATGGATATGAGCGTGAGACTGACCGATTTGAGGAAGAATGATTCGATGTACACTGTGTTCAAAGTAGTTAGATTATATAACCTCCGTCGGTATGACGAACAATGTTGTTCCAATGCCATGGACTGGCGCAGTTAAATTCGTTGAAGCCGATCGAGCCGGCACACGTAGTCGAATTAAGAACTTGAGACACGTCCATAGCAATGAAGACGACATAAATACTTCCAGATAGGTATAGAGCGTATTCAAAGGCGGTGAACATATAAGAGGCAAACACACCGGAGACCTTTGGACGACACGTAGCGGCCGCCGTTTACTGGGCCCGGGCCTGACCTCGGTTCAAGCTGCGAGTCCAATTTGTTGATTGTCTTGTCAGGCTATTTCCAGCCATGATCCCTGATTCAGGGAGTAAGCCTTCGAAACTGCCAATATTGTGGTGTCAGTCAATGTCGCTACGATGGTCAGAGAGCTGTTGAAGAAGTTATCGCGTCGGCGGCGGTCACGTTCGAATTAGACGCCAAAGTCACTAGACGTCATCCGTCCCCTCGGCGCTTATCACCTCTTTCTTCCTTCAACGCCATTCCACTTGCTGAATGTCGTGGACAACGGCAGCACGTCTTTCTCGCACCCAATGTAACGTCGCCATATTTATTGGAGAAAAGCCTACTCAGAGTTCAAATATTGTTGGTAATATCCCTTTTCTCCAGGAAGAACTACTGCTTTCAAGTTGGCACTGATTCAGACCATCTCGTAGGAATCGCACTCGCTCGGATCCTGCTTTCCCGTGCCTATAGCTGTTTCTTCCCTCATGTTGTCTACTTCCTCAGCGAGCCTGATGAAGCCGTCTCTGGTCTTGGAGTCGAAGTGCGCCTTCTCTCTCCATCGACTCAAGACCTACAGTACATAGAAAAGGCTCTACACGGTGTAAACGTTCTCATGGACCTCTCTCTCGGCCGTGTAAGCGCATCGAGAAGAATATTAGATGCCTGTCTCTCAGTAGGTGTGTCCGTGTACTTCTATCCAACGTATGCATCTAGGGCGTAAGTCCCTTTCGCCTCTTGTATCCCAGCAGGAAACGTCAACATACTTTTTGATTTTCAGACCTGAAATTCCCGCCGCCTGCCAGACCTCGAGATTGTTCGAGCAGAGTGCAAAGGAGGCACTTTCACAATCGACTCGGGTATCGAAAACGCAAACGGTCGTAGTTGATGTAGGCTGCCTAATGGAGGAGCTGCAGAGCTCTATTACTTCCGTGAGCCATTCTGCCGTACCATTGTACCGGTTCACCAATATCCTTTAATCATCATAGACTTCGAAAGGACACTCCCATCGGACGGTAACTGCAGAGACATCCCCAGGCAGTGAAAAGACAGGGGGCGTTGCATGCACCGCGACCAATGATATTGTGACCGCCCTCGCCGAACTCTCCATTCTTGCCATGTCCTCCAGATCACGCGTCCCGGATCATGTACGGATCGCTGGAGACGTCTATCCCCCGGGCTCAAAAGGCATTGAAAACGAAAACGAGCTGGTAAACCCTGGCGAGCGCGTCTGGAGATGGACGAAACTACGTGATCTGTAGGCCGGAAGGACCCGATGACGGACGTGATGAAGTAATTCCCTGGCCTTCAATTGCAGTTAAGCGAGCGACTACGAATAGATCATCCTTACGATGGAGTGCGAAAGCTGGAGAAACCTGAATATTCGGGCGCGGGATCCCGTGATACCCAGGAAGCGCTCACGTGCTGGGAAGAAAAGCGCTGACGTAATTGAAACGTGTCCGTTTCTGAACTGAAAGTTGAGGAGTTCATTAGCGCAGAGACCGAGTTAGTGCGCTGTAACGTCTCCTGCTTCTCCCTCCTCCCACTATGCCCACCCTTGTGGTGCTCTATAGTCTCATTCTTTTATCCTTCTCTGTATTCGCTTCTGCAGACCCAAATGCGGGTGCACTGTATCCGCCAGGGCTCTTACCATTAATTAACACTGCGAACGCCCTGCTCTCTGCAGGGCAGTTTAATGATGCAGCTAGAGCTTATACCGAAGCAATAGGTGCGTGGCATCCGAACCTTCTCTCGAACTTGACTGACACTGCTCGTAGACCAATCCCCGGCAGATTATTCCCTGTATTATAAACGTGCCACGGCCTACTTCTCCATGAACCGACACTCGAACGCGCTCGCAGACTATGAGAAGGTTCTCTCCTTGACCTCAGACTCGTTCGACAAGGCCTACTACATGAAAGCGAAGATTTACGCCAAGGAGGGCCGGTGGTCGGAGGCAAGAGACGCCTTGAAGACGTACTCTGCGAAGAATAAGTCCGACAAGGCCGCGATGGAGCTCCTTCTCGACGTGTCCGATGGCGAAATGGCGACCAAGAAGGTCGCGCAGGCGCAGAGGGCCAAGCTATGGACGGCTTGCGAGGAAGCTGCCACCCAGGCACTCAAGACCGCGTCGTACTCTACCTCGCTGAGGCAGCAGAGGGCAAACTGCGCTCTTGCTGCAGGCGACTATGAGCAGGCTGTCGGTGATTTGACGTGAGTAACCGCACTCACGATGTTCCTTGTGAATGAAGCTCACAGTATGTGTGTAGTCGCCTGACGCACTTGAACTCAGCATCTACGGCCGCATTCATGCGCATCTTCCGTCTGTCGTACTTCTACATGCCCGCCTCTGCAACTTCACCCCAATCCTCCTCCCTTACCACCCTCAAACAATGTCTCCACTACGACCCCGACTCGAAACCCTGCAAAGCCGCCCACCGGCTCGTCAAATCCCTTGACAAGTCCTTCGCAAAACTCGACAAGCTCATGGCCGCCGAGAACTGGCGGAGCATCATCGAGTTCGTGCTCGGCACCGCGCCGCAAGACGCGAGCCCGAGCGCGCCAGGCAGCGGCTTCCTCGGCACCTTCGACGAGGCGATCACGTCCAACGTAACGCCCCAGCTGCTCGACCTCCCGCCGACACTACCCGTGCCCTCACCGCGGCGCGCGAGTCCGCGGAGGCAGGAAATCCTGCGTGCGGTCTGCCGCGCGTATTTGCAGCTTGGGAAGGCGCGCACGGGCGAGATCTGGTGCGACGAGCTGTTGAACATGCAGGGGGCGGACAAGGACATCGATGGCTTGTTGGGTAAGGGTGAGGCGCTGCTCGTGCGCGAGCAGTGGGAAGAGGCCGTCCGAGCGTTCGAGCTTGCTTGGGACGCGAGTGGTGGAGGAAACCGCGAGGTAGGTTTGGACAATCAATCGGTACGGGAACGTGGCTAAAGGATGGTTTAGATCCACGCAAGGCTGCAGAAGGCTCAGCGATTGCTGAAGCAGTCGCGGCAGAAGGACTACTACAAGGTCCTCAGTGTGTCACGTGATGCGGACGCGAAGACGATCAAGAAGGCCTAGTACGTTCCCAATTTGCCCTCCTCATCGTTTGCATTGTACTTAACGTGATTCCCAGCCGCAAAGCGACCCTGACCGCCCACCCTGACAAGGGTGGCAGCGAAGCCAAGATGGCCGCAGTGAACGAGGCATACGAGGTCCTCTCGAAACCCGAGCTGCGACAGCGCTTCGACAACGGCGACGACCCGAACGACCCAACGGCACAGCAGGGCGGGAACCCATTCAATGGAGGTGGCGGGTTCCCCGGTGGCCATCCGTTCGCACACTTCTTCCAACAAGGCAGCGGCGGTGGTGGCGGSGGCGGGTTCCAGTTCCATTTCCAGCGGGGACATTGACGTATCGTGGTGTTGGTGTTGTCGATTTGCTGTCGCTTGCATGTATTATCTATTCCCATTCCATCCTCACGCTTGTACAATTGTGCTTGACCTTCCCGCGGCGCGATGCGCGCGCGCTTTAGGGAGCTCAGAACGCTGCAACTTGCGTACTATCCGACGAGCTATCTACAGAGTACCTTTCATTTCTGAAACCAAGTGTCTTAGTGCGGCTTTGACTATGCGAGCTGCTGCACGCGGTGGAATATTGCGTGTTTCAGCTGGCCCGCAATGTACCATGGTGCGTGCTGGTGAATGTAATAATTCCTACTTGAACCTCGCTGAGTATTTCTGGATACCCTGACGACTCCCTTACACCGTTCCTTCAGACTTCCAGTAGCCGCTGAGATTTTCTAGCCTCAACAACCGCCTTGAATGATGTCAGTGCTTCCTCATCACTTCCATCCCACATCAGCAGAGCACCGGTGACCGAAGACGACCAACGACCGCTCACCTCGGCTCCCAGGACTCTGGCTGAGGCGGAATATCCAGCTCCACGAGCTCGGGCAGCGCATTCACAAAGCCCTCGAATATCTCCGCCCATGGACGCGCGGGAAATCGGTCGTTAGAGCACTGCAGCAGGCGGCACTCGCGCATCTCCAGACGGCGCAGCGTAGCCTCATGACGCAGCACGAAGTCCTCGAGGCGAAGCACTGGCGCGTCGAGCGACATGCTGCTTAGCGCGAGACCGCGCAGGCGCGGGAAGTGCAGATGCTCGAAGCTGAAGCCTGTGTAGTCCATGAATGTGTGTTCGTCCGAGCTAAGGGCGAGGGTGGTGAGTGTGGCCTGTGCCAGGGAGAGGATCTCGAACATGGTCGTGCACCAGAACCGCTGGATCTCAGACGGGACGAAGGGTGTATGGCAGATTTGGAGATCGAGGTGGGTGAGGTGTGAGAGGAGCGCGGTGAACGACGGGTGGGAGGACTGGGGGATGCAGATGGGGTGCATGTTGCGGAAGGTGAGGGATGTGAGTTTGGGTGGGGGTGAAGGGGAGGTTGCGAGGGCACATAAGAGAGCGCGATAGGAGTGTGTGATGGGCATGTCGAGGTGCGGGCCAGTCCGTACATTGTACGCGTGGAGGTCGAAAGCGAAAGTGATGGATGTCAGGGAGGGCGCCTGGAGAACGTTGGAGATCACGGTTAGAAGTGCACTTTGTGTACGCTTTCGGGCATCCTCGTTGTCTTTTCCCTCTGGAGTGTATCGGCCAATATCTCAGCGAAATACACCACGACAACTTCGCGAGACTGACCATCGGCGCCCTGTAGTTCTCTGTCTTCATAGATCAGTTCTTTGACATATGACCCGAATGTAGGATGGGCAAGGATGCTTGCTAGAGCTTGGATACTGCTGTCGGTCTTCGTCAAATAGATGCAAGAGAACAGTCTTGGTGTCGCAGGGGCGTAGAACAGAGACGAAGTTGCTCGAAGTGCCCGTAATGTACAGCGACCCTCGAAATCGTTGGAGATGTTCCGCGTGATTGCGTATAGTAATTCGACGGGAATCATCTAGGTGGAAGGGAGAACTGTTGGACCAAGCTCGTGGTTCAACGTTCAACGTCGACGTACACGTTCAAGTTGAAGTTTGAACAGTGAGGAGGTACTGAGGAGGTCTTTGACCGGCCCGCCGAACGCGTGTAGGCACTGCTCATCGATTATCAGGAACACCTGTAAGCGAGGTCCTTAGCTGTGTCGATAGCACATAGCTTCATTATTATTTGAGCTCTTCATAACATTGTATATGCAGCTATCAATTCAGTACTCGTCGTCTACAAGTCCTGCCACACTCGCCCACGACCCACGAGTGTCTCCCATACATCTCCCCCTTAGACCCTCCGGCTCCCCATCCACAAAACGGACAGACCGCACGTAAAGTCGAAGCAGATCCCTCGTAGCCTCCTCTCGAGCAACAGGCGAGTTGCAGAAGACAACCAGCCTGTCCAGCGGGCGACCATACTGCGCCCTGGACTGCACGAGTTCCGACACAGACGACGGCACGCGCGGGCGATCTTCGGAGAAGTACAAATTGAGCGTGCGGAGGTGGGGACACCGGAGCCCGCTCGTGCCTTCAAGTTCGTATGGGGTACTCAGAACGGAGAGAATGCTTTCGAGAGGGATACTCTGGAGGAGCGTCAGCTCGCGCAGATCCGGGACGTTATCGAACAGCCCCCTCCAGGTGCCCATCGAGTACGCCGGGCGCGGCCAGTCGTTCTCGAAGGTGCCGAGGTGCAAATGCCGCACCGACGAGAGCGGAAGCCTGTCGAAGACGGACAGGAAGTGCGCCTCGGGACATGCGACCGGGTCCAGGTCGCGGTGGTCAAGTGCCAAAGAGAACCCAGAGGCGGATGTGAGTGCGTGGAGTGTCGTTCCGAATGGCACGTCGAGATGCAGTTCGGTGATGTCTTGCAGCCAGGGCATTGGCACGGTAGCGTCCGAGTCCGGTAGGATTTCCAGGACTGCGAAATCACGGATATGGGTGGATATGTTGTCCGTCTCGCATTTCCATATCTTCACGCGCACCGTGGGAGGCAGGGCGAGGCGGGAGAGCAGGAAGAACGGGAGGCCGGTTGGACACCATTTGAGTTCGAGGTAGCGGAGCGAGGGGAGAGACAGACGCAGGCCCTCGCAGGCGGCGTCTTGGCGGGTGACGGTGGGGCCAGCATCGCCCAGGTGGAGAGACTGGAGATGCGGGTTCTCTGCGAGGAAGGAGAGGAACTGTTCGCCCGATGCGCGTCCGTGTTTCGGCTGGGCATTGAGCGACAGGTGGCTCAAATTGCGG
>SEOQ01000764.1:0-13432 GCA_004679275.1 Dentipellis fragilis
TTTTTTTTTGGAGTATATTAGCCTGTGTAAGCTATAGCTTAATAAGACTTTACATGCAGTTATGACCCCTTCCCGCTACAATCCTACCAGTAATGGAATAGACGGAAGGAGGGGGGAAGTCTTGGATATATGGTTTTGAAATGAAGGCGACGATTGGCGGTAAGTGCTCCTCGACCAGGACGTGAAGTCATGACGTGAGTCACGACGTGAGTCCTGGCGGATTGGCACGGATCGGTTAAGGAGGAGTTACAGTAGGGGCATCATTAAAAGGTAATGTGGCTGTAAGCAAAGGAAGTGATAGGACTGAGATTGGGCATAGTCCAAGGGGTGTATGAGGGGAGATCGGGCAATGAGGCGATGAGGGAGAGGCAGAACAGGGAGCACTTGCAATGAAATTCATGCATATCGCCGTACCTGTCCAGCCTGAATTGCCAATGCCGACCACCTCCAGATATCCTCACCCAATAGTACTTCCATTCCCCTGCAACTCCTTTCCTGTGAACCTTTGTTGATCCGAATGCAAGAGCATGGCGAGCGCTGGCATTGCCGGGCTCAAGATAACAGGTGTAGGGGAAGTTTGACTAGACTCGGCAGCGGGTATTGTGCTCCTCGGTGACCGCAAACAATATGAGCAGGTGGGATGGTGCTGCTCCTCAATAATGACACCATCATGTAAGAGTCGCTGAGCATCAATTGGAGAGGCGAGAGAGATGCAAATGGGAGCACCGCCTAGGGTTGTGGATGCGGAGTCGGCAGAGACTAGTGGATGGATGTTTTTGATGTCATCAAGGTGTAGCCCGTTTGCGAATGCGAGTGCGTGTCCCAGCGCGTCGATGTTGATGTCGTCGAGGGAGACGTTGGCAAGGGTTGGACAGCGGGGGACGACAACATGTGACCACGCAGCATCGCAGTCGAAGGCAGTGATCGTGATCCCATCATCGAGAAGGCCTAGGGCCCGCTGCAAAATGTGCTGTACGTCCTCCTTGTGCTCGCGGAAACTGCTTAAGACACGTTCGGCAGTAAGAGGCTGTTGTATCTGCATTTTGAGGTGTCCGTACTGAGTCTGGTTGATGGAGGTGATGTGAATGGGTGCATCTATGAAAAATTCGAGTTTGCGATTGAGTTGCCGCCGAGCATTACTGAGGTCGTCATGAGATATTGCGATCGGTGTTGAATCCAGATAGCTGCAGCGGATGATAAGGCAGTGAGGTGACCGGCGTGGTGCTGATGTGCGAGGCTTTGCATCGGGGATCTGGAGGCGTGTAGCAGATATTGACTGTGTCGATGTAGCTGCCGTCGCAGGGTACGTTAGGCAGGGTGTGGGCATGGGATCCGGGGGAGTTGATGTGCCCTTGGCAGTGGTGATAACAGGTGGGGATGCTTCAGTGAGGGTCGGGCAAGATGCAGAATGGGTGAGCTCTTGGACTTGAGAGCTAAGGGCATCTAGACGTGCTTCAAGAGCGGAGGGTAGCGTGAGGGCAGCAGATATTTGATCGATGCGAGCGTGGAGCAAGGTGAAATGGGTATCGACGTCGCGTGTTTTAGAGCGGAGTGATGTGGCAAGCTGTTGGATTTTCTTCCATGTATGAATAGGGACTGCGCATGTCTTCGCTGTCGACGTCTTTGGCAGTGAGATGCCTGCAATGAGCTCGCAGAGTTGGTGAATCTCGTCGTGCGTGGGTTTAGCGCCCGTGGCTGATGGTGGTTCGGGTGAAAGCGGCATTCCAGTTCCAAGGATCACTGCTATACATTCCATTCCACACGAAAAAAATGCTAGTAGTTACAATATGTGGTAGGGTATCATATCTACAGTCCACTCATTACTCTACTACTTATACAAGACACATATAACCCGACGGCATACATCATAGTGAGAGATCATATAAAACAGTAAATACTCATAGATCCTGGACCTACGTCTCCGTCCCAGGCCAGCGCTTCGCCATCCGCCGAATAGCCCGCCGCTCCTGGCCGCCCTCAGCGCCCACCCGATTCCGCACAGAGACCGTCCTGAGCCCCGCCAGGCGGCCCTGCGCGNCGTGCGCCTGCAGCGCCTCCTCCAGCACCGCGAGCGACGCACACCCGTCCAACACCAGCTCCTCGAGCGCGTCCATGCGCTGCAGCCGCTCCGCGAGCAGCCACCGCAGCTTGCCGAGGTCGACACCGCGCAGCTCGAGCGTCCGCGCGCCAGCTGCGTACGCACACAGCATCGACGTGAGGATGCGCTCTTCGAAATCCGAGTCGTTCGCGATGGCGCGCTGCACGCATATATCGAGCTTCTGCGCGGTGTCGTTGCTCCCGAGCAACTTGCACAACATGGCCCCATCCGCATCCGCGTCCGCGCCAACGCTGACCTCCACCGCGCTCAGCACCGGCCCACAAGCTAACATACACCCAAGGCTCGNCATGTCGTCTGCGGGCCCGGCCTCGCACCAGACGTGCAACGTGAGGTCCGGCTTGTGGAATGCGAGCTGCGACACGAGCGCGTTGGCGGGGCTGCCGATTGCGTTCACGCGCCGCAGACACGGGTACCTGCCGCTGATCGCGCCAGAGGGCGTGTCGAAGGCGATGCGGTGGATGTGGAGCTCCTCGAGCGCGGGGAAGCGGCACAGGAAGGTAAGGAAGAGGTCGCTCGAGACGCGCGGTGCGGCGTCGGCGTCGACGTCGTCGGCGGAGTATGTGAGCTTGCGCAGGGCCGGCAGCGGCGCGGGGAGGTATGCGAAGGCGAAGTTGTGCAGCTCGAGCGTGCCGAGGGTGTCCTGCCCGCGGAGCACGTCGACGGGTGCCGCGAGCGCGCAGCGGTGTTTGAGCAGCAGCTCGAGTGTCTCGAGCTGCGGGACTGTGTCTGGTTCTGTGCCCCACCCGCGCCACATTTCGCAGAATCCGCGCATCTCCACCTCTGCAAGCTCGAGTGTCAGAGCGCGCAGCCGTGACAGGTGCGGGCGCAGGCTCGCAAAGTATGAGTCGACGGAACGCGTCAAGGGCGACCTGAGCGTAGCGTCCGCGGCGTGCGTGCGCGCGAGGAATGCAGAAGATGCGTGGGTGGAGCGGAATGGGATTACGGTCCAGAGACTTGATTCGCGCAGGGCGGCGGCGCGCCAGGAGCGGCAGACGTGCGATGCGCCGACGACGTGCGTCCAGCCCTCCTTGGCGGGGCCGAGGACGAATATGCGCACGAGCACGAGCTCGGGAACGTTGTTCCAAGGATGGCCAATGGTGATAGTGGTGGTGTCGAATTCATGGGTGTCGGCAGGGGAAAGCTGGTCTGTGTCGGCGTCACTGATTCGCGAAGATCCGGCATCGGAATATGAGAATGATGAAGATGCAGCGGAAGAGACGATGCCTGACAGCTCGCTGAGGCTGCGATTAGACGAGCCCTGCGAAGATAGCATAGATGTAGCGGAATTCAAGAATCGCTCGCCGAGGCTTTGTGGAAAGCGGAATTGGGAGGCAAGAGACGCAGTTAGGTCAAAATCTTCAACAGAAGAATTTGATTCCAGGTTGTATCCTCGAAGAACAGGGGAGGATGGCACGGTAGCCACGAGGACGGGTTCACTCGCGGAAAGCGTCTGCCCTTCATCTGGCGTGCCTGTCGTGTCCGTCGGAAAGTGAAATTCGGACGCGAGGAAGTCGGCAAGGTCGAAACTTGGAGTGTGGCGTTCACGAAGGACAGGAGAGGAAGGTGCGGTATTGGCAGTATCACTGTCAGGTTTGGCAGGAACGTGAACTGTGCTCCAACCTTCTTGCTCGGATGAAGGACGACGACCATCGGCAGACAAGGACACCCTCAAGGTGCTGCCATCCGTGATGACGATATGCGGGGTCCCGGTAATATTGCCCTCAGGCATATCCACCTGCGGGGCTGCCCATGGGTTTCCGGTGAGTGCCTGCAATTCCTGGGGATAGAGCACAGAGAGCGGTGCAGACGCAGTTGCATCTTCCTCTTTCACGCGTTCTGACTCTTCGAATGGTTCGTCTTGAGAAGCAGAGGGATTTGTCCAGCGTATGTTGACTTGGAGGTCGTTAGGCGGCGGCCAGCGTATGCCCGGGGAGAGGACAATGGGCGAGCGGGACTCTGTGGCGTATCCATCAGACGGCGACCGAAGTTCAAGTCGGCCCAACATACCTTCGTTTATGTCGCCCTTGAACACATTCTTGACTCTGTCCACACATCAGCACCCGCACACCACACGACGCACTGAGGACGCACCTGCGCTTTGCCAAAGCCTTCCGGGTCTCGCTCACGTACTCGCTCGCAAAGAACAGGCACGCGACTGCCCCCACGGTCCCGGCGACGANGGCGACGAGCGCGCCCAGGTGCCCGAGCGCGACGTCGATTGAGAAGAGGAGTCTTAGTGCCGAGTCCGGGGACATGAGGACTCGGACAATATGGAGGATGGGGATGGAGTCCTGCAAGTAAGACAAGGGCATTATGCGCCCCGGCTTATTGTCTATGGACAAGTCTCCCTTTGTCCGGCCCGTTGCAACGTTTCTGATTAATCGTTGAACATGCGGCGTTGCTTAGTCGCGGGACTTGCCGCGGCTCGTTCCTACTCACCTGCCATATTCGATCGCCGTGCGCAGTGGAAGAGGCCATCGACACGTTCGCAATGGGTCAAGGGGAAACGGAAGCGATCTACTAATCCTTTCATGGTGCGTATTTATTGATTTTTGGTGAAAATAATGGTGATCAACAGGCCCGTCGCAGATCAGATGGACGTGGTACAGCGATCTCATCCAACTCTTCGCATGAATCCGACAAATATCAGTCTCTGTAACCAGCAGTTTCACCTTCAGAATGACGAGACACCATCACCGAGGCCTCACCGCCCACCACCAAGTGCAGCAGGCCCACCATCAGTTTCAGTGCCAATTTCGGGCGTGGGATCAGCCTCACTGTTCGCACCCNCGACGCATCAGCCTATAGCGAAGCCTCAAGGTTCTCTCTGGNGNNACCACTGAGCCCGGCCGACGTCAGCTCCGGCCACGGTGAGAAGCCTGACTCCCTGTCCTGCAGGCTCACAGCCGCGCCGGCGCCTCGCTTGGTATCAGTCTATCGCCACGGCCACACCATGGGGCGACAGCCTCGGCCAGTCAAAACGCCAGGCGCAGCGAGCCCCTGGCTGCACCCATCACCCAACAAATGCAACACGCTCGGCATTGCAACTTGAACCGGGGGGCCTACGCATAAAGCGCGCGTGCTCCCGCATCGCCCAACCCCGACCCGCCGCCAGCATGGCACACCCACAACAACTTACGCCCACCAACCCATATACGCACGCACGCGCCAACGCACCTGCCTTCCCATGGACGGAGCCGATCTTCCTTAGATTCACCACGCTCGATCCCGCAGAGACCACGCTGGTCCCTGCCTGCCCGCCCTCCGGGTCGCTCTTCTTCAGCACCAGCAATTGCGGTACTGGGGAGTCCGTTTCGGGCTCGAGGCCTGAAAGTGTGATGCCACCACAGTCGACGGTGCCCTCCCGATTNGGGAGCAGCGCGCACGTGGAGCGGGCGCCTGGCGCGGACTCGCTNTATACGATATCCACGCGACGCGAGCGCCGTGGGCGCGTGCCGTTCCTCAGGAAGGAGTACTGCAGCACGACGGTGAGCCGGACGGAAGGCAAGAAGGCTGTCGCCACTATTGGCTGGGACAGTGGTAGCAGTCGGGGGAATGCTGCCACTGCGGACGCACACGAAGGCACGGAAGTGCGACTCGGCTCGGAGGAGAGNCGGGGGTGGAGGCNAAGGCGAAGGANGAGACCGGAGAGGCGAGTNTTNNNTCANNTTTCGAGTAAATTGGCAGAACCTTCTTACAANNGNATCNTNCTNGNTCNTGATGTNTTNTNCAGNCTAGCGAGTATNCANGACAGTCAAGGGAAGCGATATACGTGGAGAAGAAAGAACATNGACGAACAGGGCGGGACNTGGAGGTACACGCTGACAGTAAGCATGCTCCGCTTGCATTCTTCCATACCAATCCATNCCTGACAAGTGCNNGNTNANCNCNCGCCAGTCTGAGGCGAAGAATGTGGAGCAAGCCGGACAGCAAGCGAACACGCCACGCGAAGAGGAGATTGCGAATCTCACATTCGACGCAGACGACGAGCCGGGCGACNCGCGTCANCGAGANAAGCACCGTTTGGATCGTAGTATCTTGGAGATCCGGTTGAGGGAGCACTCAGACTCGAGGATACAGGAGATGCAGGATTTGTGCNTGACGTCGATTGTCCTTGTTCTNTTGACCGACAGGGAACGACTCCGAAAGGGATGAGGATGCNATTTGCGATTGGTAGCAGTTCTGGGCNAGTGCAAGGTGTCCGATNTAGAGGCACATTTTCCAGGNAGGCAGTATGGAAGAGGTATGAACACAACTAACAAGCGCANTTGAGCTACCACGTTCNAGCACNACAATGTCATTCGTTCCACACGAAGTATAAACGGCAACNTCTCCACTACACCTCNAACTCCATTCGATCAGCAACATANGATACGTCTATCCACAGGGCATACGCAAGCTATGCAAGCGAAAAATAAATATGAGAGCATACCACGTCAGAATGCACGACGTCGCACGCCGCTTCCTACAGCTCNGAATGGACGGGCAGATCCGTTCGCTTGTCATAGAGGTCGTANACCGGCTGTGCGCCCTCGAGTGCCATCTNGCGCGCAGTCTGCTCGGCTCCCGCAAGGATACGGAGGAAGTTCGCCCCCGTGAATCCAGCGAGCTCGACCCTGGTCCACCCGCGTATGTACAGCTCAGCAACCTGAAAAGATGCACCAATGAACAACAATATGTAAACAGATNAAAATATCAGAGAGTAACGCACCAGGGCAGGGTATTTGGAGACATCCTCGAGGCCTTTGGGCGTGGACACGATGCCATCGTAGTCGCTTCCGATACCGACGCTACGTGCGATGAGTGATGAGCGGGCTGGCATTGTAAAGCACCTCAAACGCCAGGTAACATACTGTTTCTTCCCAGCGATCTTAGCGATGCGCTCGACATGATCCGCAACAGCCTTAACATTNGCCTTCCCTTCCTTAGCGACGAATTCGGGCGCAAAGTTGACCTGGGACGATTTTATTCATCTGAAGGAAACGCAATGCGGAAGGACGAGACGTACCATGACNACAGCGTCCTTCTGGCCCTCGCCGAACCCAATCTTCTCGAGCACGCGATCCGGGACGTTACGAGCAACGTCNTGNACCTCGCGAGAGGAGGAGTGAGACCAGATGACGGGAGAGCGTGAGATGTTCAATGCTTGCAGNGCCGTGTCGTCNGANGTGTGGGANAGNTCGACCANCATGCCGAGACGATTCATCTCGTATACAAGTTTGTGACCAAGAGGGCTGATAGCCGATTGTTTAGTCCTTCCTATACCTGACCGCAGATGANGTCGAGCTACCTCAATCCTCCATGAAGAGGCTTCTTGGGCGTGAGGAATCCACANGAGTCAGCGAACGCGTTGTGGCACAAGTGGGTAAGCGTCAGGTAGCGGACGCCCAAGCTATAATACTGGCGCAAGGCGCCAATGGAATTGCCAAGTTGGTGGGCACTGTCATAGTTGTNAGATGCGATTGTNTCNAGCAATAGAGGGAACGTACCCCTCAGCTCCGAGCAAGCTTGCCACTTTGCCCTGAGAGATGCTCTTCTTGACGTCCTCGGAGGTCAGACTGAGCGAGAAGGTCTAGAGATNCTTTTGAGTTCAAGAAGAGGCTGAGAAAGATCGAGAGCACGGACATCCGGATATTTGTTAATCAATTGGTGGGCGATGTCAATTTGCTCCAGGGTATCGCTATGAATGAGAAGTCAGTCGAAGGTAAAGCAGATTTTGTGACGNGATCAAATACACACCGAACGGCCCAGGTAGGAGGGACAAACTCGTCTTGTTGTTTGTCGCTGTCAGCTGGGCAAGGGGTATATACAGACCTACACGAATCGTATCACTCACGTTTCAATCGTGAAGGAGGTAGTCTGCGTACCAGAAAAATCCCCCTACTTTTCCTTCGCGGAGTCGAGGAATGTCGAGATGCCCGACCGTGGGCTGGTCGAGGTCCACAGCGGAACCATTGTTCGCGAATCGGAGGCGCACGAGCCAAGGCAGGTCTGAATGATAAAGCGCTTGGTCAGACACTGTCCATCGCGGAGCACGAAAATATCCTAACCAATATGTCCATCCTAAATTTATCGCGTTAACATGGACTACACGTCAACGAAATGACACGAACATACAATGACAGGAGCAGTCTCCAGGATCTTCAGCGCAGCCTCGTACGGGTTCTTTGGCAGCCCATCGCCGGGCCAAGGCCAGCCCTTCTCCGGCCTGTCTGCATGTCTTCCATGCTGTATGCCCTCGACGACGAACAAGACGAAAGCCAATGTCAAGAGAAACACGACGAAGAGCGCGCCATGCACGACGCGCCTGGCGGTGCTGGTGCGATGCCCATTGCCAGAGAGAAGAGGGGTATTCTCAGAGCCGTTCATGGTGGTCAGTGGTCATGCAGCAGGGCACGTAGGCTGTTTAAATATCAGCAGGTGGTTGCACCGGTGTTCTGCTGCGTGTGAATGACTCAAGATGATGCATTGATGTCTAGTCACGGTACTATGAACTCAACTTGTTTGCCTGTGTTAGGATCACAAGCCGTCGCCTTCGTACCTAGCTTTCTTTCTTCCTCCCTCTAGTGTTGAACGAACACACCCTCCAACGTACAATCGGGAACTTCGCTTTCTCTGCGGCGCTTCTCCAACATTCCTGGAGCTTGAAGACAAGTTTGTTCCCTGTACAGCAACGATACATGCTCCATGTCAATTTCGGGTACCGTGCGAACATGAAATGCCGCCTGAGGCATGTAGCCGTCCTTCGGTGATTTTTATTTTCCCTGTTGCATGAGCCTCTTGCCTGAATGATGGAATCCCGAAATAAGCATGTCAGCACACCTCCATGACACAGATCTGGTCTCACGACGGGGATGCGAATGTCCTTCAAGTTCCCATTGCTGGGCACGCCATGTTGCGCGATAGTGGACTTGAACGTGTTTTGGTGAGTGCCAGTACTGAATTGCCTACAACGGGCACCCTCGGGCACCACGCTGTGGAGATGGTCAACTGGGAACCATAATAACTGGTGCTATCGCGCTTCGATTCAAGGTGCCAAATCGAAGCCACGTCAACGTTATCTGGCATGGTGAAGCATGTTCGTTTCCGACTGACCGATGCCTAGTTTCAAGACGCTCAGGCATCTAATCGGACCTGAAGCAACCTGCGGCAATCCAATGCTTCATGCATCGCACAACTATATATTCTCTGTTGCCCTTCCCTTCCCGGTCCCAACATCGCTCATATCTGCACTCTAGCGCAATGGGAGCCTCCGATATCCTACAAGCGACTCCCCTTGCTAGCTTTCTAGGTCACAACTCAAGTGCGGCGTAAGTCAAAAGAGCCTTCATATCCTCGGATCGTACCTCTAACGGCCCAGCTCCAGAGACTACATCAACGCCAAATCACGCTCATGGCCTCTTTCGTTGCTGCCGTCGACCGCTGATCGCGTACCATTCTCTTCGCGCCATTTCTATACCGAGGTTGCCCCAGTCCTCCTGGGCTTCTTCGCCCTCACCGTGCTCGTCCAGATACCAAACACTCGAACGTTGCGTCTGGGGATCATGTCCGTTGTGCTCACACTAGCGTATCACGTCTCGACAACGTGCGACATCGCCGTTAATCTTGGCGGAGGCAGAATGTCGTACACAAACTTCGGATTCTGCGTGAGTTCGCCGCCAATTCGATTCTTGAATAAGTGGGACTGGAGCTGACGGACTCGCCGCACAGGCTGGCATGATATGTCTCGGCATGAGGGTCGTCGACTTCGGCATCGCCTCGACGCCATACGTCCGCATTGAGTACTCTGCACGAAACCCCAAGGCCTCACAAGACCCAACAGCAGACCCATGGGGCCTGATCGTCGACGCCTTCGACCTGTGCTTCAACGAGCGTGGCGTCGGCTGGAACTGGGGAAAGAGCACATATCTCCCCCCGCGCGCCAAGACCTCCGCACTCCATTTCGCCGCGACGTCGTTCATCACCGCCATCCAGATGTTCACCCTCGCCGACTTCATCGTCTTCGCACAGCAGAGCTTCATCCTCCAGCCCTCCACACGGCCAACCATCGCCCCCTACGGTAGCATCATCGACCCAACGTTCGCCCCGCTCGCGCGCTACGGCAAGGCCGCGCTGATGACGTTCCTCTACACGTTGCAGCTCTCCTGCAATTTCCAGGCAGGCTACAGCCTCGGCGCCGTGCTCGGCATGACCGTCTTTAGGCAGCAGCCCGAGCAGTGGCCGCCGCTCTTCGACCAGCCGTGGCTCACGCAGAGCGTCACCGAGTTCTGGGGCAAGCGCTGGCAGCAGGTGTTCAAGCGCTCGTTCGTCATCTGCGGCGCGAAGCCCATCGGGGCGCGGCTCGGGCGCACGGCGGGTGTGGTTGGCGCTTTCCTCGTCTCGGGGCTCATGCATGACCTTGGGATGTGGGGCCTTGGGCAGGGCGCGGAGCCGATGTACATGACGCTCGGGTTTGTGATGATGGGTTTTGGCTGTCTCGTCGAGGCGGCGTGGGAGAGATACACCAGGATGAAAGTGGGCGGGTTCTTGGGCTGGGCATGGTCGATGATTTGGCTCATGACGACGGCGATTCCTATCACGGATGCGCTCGCGAGGAGGGGCTTCTTCGAGAGTGCGACGAATCCTGGAGACTTCAGACCGGCTGTTCTGTGGATCGATGTTGTAAAGAGGTGGCAGTCTCTGCACCCGGCATGACGAACTAGCAATAACTAGACCACTAGGATGTTTGATCATCGTATGTACAGGATTCCGAGTCATGTAAGGGTTCTACGCCATGTCTGTAACTTAGAGTCGAGTCCCAGAGCGATATCCCAAGGTGAAACAGGGAGTGTACTACCAGTAGCAGGCCTCACTCGAAAATGGTGTCCAGCCACTTCGCGAGACGGAAGCCTTGCTTCGCGATCTGCTCTTCAATCTACGTGTAGAAATACCCGAGCTCAGTTTCCGAGAATAGTATGTGGTCATGTAGAATGGGACGCACGATCGGTATGGCCGCAGTGTAATAAGCCGAATCGCACAGATCCTCGCCCTTGGTGTACGAGAATACGTCGGACTGGACACCCAACATGATTGTCAGATAATACTAGTAAACGAGAAGCCAACAATCAGCGCTCACGCAGTCAAAGCTGTTCGACTCCTTCGCCCAGACGAGCGGACAAGACGTAGACGACAGAGCAGAAGACGTGATGCAGCTGACCCAGCCGTCGGACAGCGACTCGTACGAACCGGACTTAAAAATGCGTGTGATGAGAGGGGCAAGCCTGTAAGAGCCTACGATCGGTCCTGCACACCTTGATCTCCTTCGTGAGCGCAGCAGCCCAAACTTGAGGGTCGCCATTGAAGTTTGCGTCTAGATTCTTCTCGAGCATACCAGTATCTGCAATAAATTGATGAGATCAAGTGTCGTACGGGCTACAGCAAACGGTGAGAACGTACCCCAGGCCTGCAAAAAGTCGCGCTCAGATCAGGTAGTCTTTCTGGGAACTGACACGACGTACAGCATGAAGGTTCGTCGACTTGCCGTCGCATATGGCAGATATATCATTGCCGCCGACTTCAAGTGCCTGCGTGACGTTTCAACATTACGTTGTACCAGTCAAGATGCTACTCTTACCTCGACATGCAACGGCTGACCGATGTCTCCCACAAACTGCAAGTACGAATCAGTACTATAAGCAAAAGAGGGGACGTCGAGCTCAATTGTGAACGTACGTGGGCTGCATCAATCGTCAGCATCACTCGGGGAAAGAATTCACAGTAGAGTACTCACTGACGAATTTCAATGCTTCCTGGCGCTGTTGAGCATTGAGACTCCTACGGGGCGTAGATGCATAAGCAAGCCAATAAACAAAGTGTACTAAGAAGCTCACGTCTCCTGCACACGCGCCGTGTAGTTCTGGATCGCGGTCACTAATCTCCACAAATCAGCCGATGCGCATATCAAGGAGGGAGAAATGACGCACAGATGCATCCCTCATCGCCGCAATCGCGCGCCTGGTTGACAGAGCACGAGTCCGGGGGGGAGTCTGGAATCCAGAGACGGGGGGCGGGTGCAATTGCGTGAGATGCAGGGCCCGAGAACGCGAGCACGCATGTGCGCACCTTCTGCGTCGATAAAGTGGAACGGCGCGGAGAATTTGTAGGCGGCTTCCGAGCGCACGCTGTCGGCCCACTGTTCTGGAGATGGGAAATGTTAAGGGGGGGAGGGGAGGGGACTGACCGTTGCGGCTGGACCGAGGGAGAAGTTGTAAGTCGACCCTAGAGACGACTGGACGAACGAGAGCGTCTTGGAACCTATGAACTTTCATTTTTATTCGAAACGATGTTTAGAAGCGATCATATCGGTGGGTGTCACCTCCATGGCGATGTAGCTGTCGAGTTGTCAGTAAATCAGGCATCCGGCAGGTAGACTGTGTAGGCTACAGTATCAAACTACGCACCCTATCGTTTCGTGACCCAAGTTGCCCCACGCAGCGACATAATTAGGAAGCGCGAGAGACGCAAGGACGCACGCAAGTTGGAGACTGGACTTCATCTTCGACACTGCCAGCCCTCAACGCACTTCAACACGGCCGTTATATACGGCGCTCTGGTATCGATACGCGTGCCATATGGCAGTGGGACTTCGTTGACAGAATGCAGACTTCCCAAGCACGTTCTCGCGATAAAGAGATTGGGTCCATGTGGAAAGGTTGTATAGCACTGCGCCGGCGACACTGTTATTCGCGCGGTAGGATCACGTGCGTGCGGGGCTGAGATCTCGAGACACGAGCTCAGCTGTTTGCGATAAAATTAGCAACTGTGAGAGGTCGAGAGCATGAGGTCGCTGTCTGAGGAAGCGTGGCAACAGATGAGGGCCGCCGAGGAGATGATGGGGGGTTGTTGCTTCGTCGGACGAGGAGCACAAAGATCTAGCAATTGGCATTAATGGGTAGGAGGCTTCTAGCAGACATCGGAGACCGGTATAAAGATGATATATGAGGTGAGCTGGAAGAACATAGTATACATTGTGTATCAGAGCCCAAGAAGGCCGCTTCGCTCTAGCAAAAAATGCGCGTCAGTGAAGCAGCGCATTGACTTCGGCCGCCTGCAGCCAAAGCAAAGTCAAACGTGGCAAGCCTCCACGTTCGCCACAGGATACTCACCGGTTGCACCAAGCGTCGACATCCTCGACAAACGCTCTTCATCTGGAGATAGCCACCCGGTCAACCGGTCGCATGTCAGAATCAACAGCATAACGTCAGCAAAGCGCACGCACCACATCCTCCAACGCGCAACACTACCCACCAAGAACGCAACACCCACACCCGCCAT
>SEOQ01000765.1:0-13387 GCA_004679275.1 Dentipellis fragilis
TATCTGACTGCCAGTGCCTCCGCTCACTCGCTCATCTCCCTCTGCTCTTATTCGCCTTCTGCTATCGCCAAGGCTCATAAGCCAGACCCTTCGCTCGCAGGTGTAGCCTGAGGACGACTTCGCTACGCTCAGTCTCTAAGACCCTCAAGGTTCTTAGCATCCTTCAGCTGAATGATAATCTCATCTTGTTCAGTTTCTTCGCTCGACAGCTCGTACTGAGTCAATGAGATGAGTCTTCTGTGTAGGACCAGAAATGTAGGTTTACTTACTTCTTTCTTCTTCTTCTTCCGTGCAGGTTGTTCCTCCTGTTCCTCGTTGTCCTCTCTGTCTGTGTGTGTGCCGGTGTTGTCATTCTCATCAAGATTATCCTGATAGGCTTCAATGATTGGTCAGTGTGGCAATAGATAGAAGAATGCACGATTGCATGAAGCTCTCTCGCCATGATCACGAGCTGGGGCTTCTTCCGTTTCATTACTAGCTTCATCATTTGATCGTAGTCAGTGATGCTAGCCAGATCGAGGTTCTTGTCACTGGTGCTGTAGATAGAGAAAGAAAGCGAGAGGATTTCACCTTCATCTGCATTCTCCTGACCCTGAGCTGTGTGATATAGGTGAGAGTGGCCAAGAATCTCGAGTCGTCCGACAGACTCGACCAGGGTCACGATGAGTTCCGAAAGCCCAAAGTCTTCATGGATACTGAGAGACTTGTTGATGCAAGGGGCCTTCACGTTCTTGCGCCGCTTGTCCTTGTTGTTGTCATAGAGGAAGTATTCGAGTTTGATGATAATGCCTTCGCCATCGTTGTATGTGCTTGGCCCCCCTGAATAGAGGTTAGAACTGTGCTTCCTTGCAAGATAACTGAGAAACTTACAATCACCATACACAGGATCCTCGTTCTCTTCACCTTCGATCGAATCTGAGCGCATTCTGATTCATCTATGAATAAGTTCTAATAATGAGGTGAGCCACTAAAACTCGCAGCACTTTCAATTCGCGACTTCGGGAAGTTGGTTCCCATGCCTTTCAGCCACATTGGTTCACAATGCTTCGTATTTATTTTCTGTACACTTCAACGTCTCTTCAATTGTGCTGAAATTTTTACAATACGTGCATTCATAGTACATAGTAACTGTATAACATTTTCAGAATATTGGAATGTCTACATCACTCAGAAATTTAAAGTCGCACCATGCTAGAGAGGGTCAGGATGGTACATGCGACATTATCGATGCAAAAAAACATTAAGATGACTTTAAAATATTTCAATGACCTTTTGCAATATACATACGAGTTCACTAATTTAGTCATGATTTTTACGAATTGATGTGGCCCTCAGAGAGCCTGTCTTTGCACGAACACTGTTCTGATTCATCTATGAATCAGTTCTAAATATCGTCATTCACACTACGGATTTCAAAACGGCCGTTGTCCACTTTTTCGTTGCTTTGGATAATGATTTCCCACAGGTATGACATTCATTGGCTGCTGGGGACGGTTCGCGGTGGCCCGGAATCTGTGTCGACACCTTCAGCCATCCCTTGACGATGCGTATAGTTCATGGCAGCCTGGAATCCGCGTCAACGTCTTCAGCATCGACGACTTTTTCGCTGCTTTGGGAAATCCATTCCCACAGTTATGACATTGGCTTCTTGTCTCATGAAATCCACGGATTTCACTGTTCATTCATTCAATCTCGTCTTGAAGTCTGCCAAAGCTAATTCATTTCAAAAGAAAGTCGTAAATACATAAGATAGATTGCCTGCAGTAGTACATGCTCGCGATATTCCTGCATACGCAATCAAACGTTCACCAAAACTATGTTGCCTCATTTGTGCCTCTTCACCCTCTTTGTCACGTCGGGATAGTCTCCGTCTTCGTCGCTCGACGCCTCTGCCCGTGCACATTTTTCAGCCCTCTGTGTGAATATCGCTGAGTAAGGGATGGCCGGGATGGGGCAGTGCTTGCTCATGTTGCGGACATTCCAAGATGGCGGAGGATCAGGATACATTGTCTCCACAGGATTATCATGAATGTTGAGGCACCAATCCTCGAAGTCCACGACCCAGGTGTTGTCGGTGCCCCACATCCATGCCAAATCCCTGTAAAGCATTTCGAAAAGTCTTTGGGATGGGAGTTGGCTGGAGCTATCTACGTCGGACTCATCATCGGAGGTGTCGTCGTCTTCATGGAGATTTGGGGAGTACAAGATTATCGCCTTCGTGAAATGAACATTGCATGCGGTGATGAACGTATACGGTGACTCAGCAAACTCATCCTGGCTATCCGACGTGAGGTACAGATATCTGTCTGTGAATAGCCATGCGAGGAGGTCCATAAGCACCGCCAGGTTATGAATCCGCCGATTTCCAGATTCTACATCCTGCACATCTGGTTCCTGGGAACCGTGGCAACACAAGGTCCAGAAGAATACTGCCGCATTCACCGTGGCAATGATGTTCTCCAAGCCGTCTTTTGTAGATGGGTCGGGAACAGCGATAGGGCCTGTCATACAAACACAAATTGAATTATTGATGTCTAATTTGTTGAATATGGCACTTACTGTAGTGACGGTCAACAGCTGAAGACCACCACAATAGGAAATCTGCCAGTATGGCCCGGACGTGCGGGTAAGAGTCGTTGGTGAGAGTGTCACCGCGGACCAGCTGGTGCACTTGGCCGTAGAGACTGCTCGCGATGGTCGACCCAGCAAAGAAATGGCGGCCTGACACTATCGTGGGATCGATACCGTACACCCAATGATATTCATTAGGTCGTTGGTATCTAATAATAGCTTTCAGTAGGCTCCCGTTAGTGTCATTGAACAGAAAACCTTACAAGGTCTCTCCAGGGCCAAGGATTACTCCTTCGGCAATGTAATTCTTGAGGTCGATGTCAAGAGAATGAATGTCATACCGATGGATAGACGACAGCGTTGATTCCAGGTCTTCATCCTTCGGAGTAAGGATCACCCATAGTTTACTCCCAATAAGAGGCCGAGAAGCGGTGCACAAGCTGTCGGTATCAACATGAATAGGTGAGCATGACCATTTTGAAGCCATGGTAGCCCAGGACAGGTCCTGGATCGCTCTCCTTTTTATTGACAAGCCATGCACGGCGTCATCTGCTTGCAGAACTTGAAGATGTGTCGCGAATGCACTGCATGTAGGTTCGAATCTGACAATACGGACATTGAATTATCACGACTTACTGGTAATATGGCAGTTCGGATAGTGGTTCTACTAGAGGAATTGACAGTCCATTTAGGACCTTTGCTGGTCGCCACTTGTCGGGAGTCTGCAGAGTCCTTTGCGACACACCAGTCACGTAGATGTCTTCCAATGTTCCGACCCGGATGTCATCCACTGCTTGATCTAAAACTCTTCATGAGTAACTTTATCGCAAACAGAACAATGGAATTATAATCAGGACCTCTAATTTGGTACTTGGCATTCATGTCGCCAATGCAGGCAACACATTTCCTGCTCCACTCCCATTGTGACGATGGAGGCGTGACATTCTTGACGACGACGTTGTAGAGTCGGAAGAGGTCTTGTACCGCAGCGACATCCATGGATTTTAGTTTGTCCTCTTCAATGACTTTGAACGCCGACCGTGAACCAGCCACGTTTAACCGAAGTTCTCCGTCAATCCGTGATGACTTCAATGTTTTGGCGAGGTCCTTAAGAAATTGAAAATGTGGGGCCTTCTAATAAAGGATCAGAATAATTTTGAAACCAACGGGACGTAAATACTCACATTATCTGACGTATTCGTGGCCGTGACGTCTATCTTGTCCTGCTTATTCGTCGATGGGTTGTAAACGCACAATGTTACAGGTGCCTTGTTCACCTAGAATTTTTACATTAGAGGCAAACATACAGCAGAGTGATTCTGTTACCTTGACCAGACTCTTGTCCAGGGGCTCGACGGTAGTCTACGGACAACAATGAGAGATATACAGTTCCTGCACAACGTAACTACTTACCCAGTGATCGGGAACTCGAGCGTATGGGTCGGAAACATCACATTTCGCTTTGCGCGATGTCAAGGGATCGCGAAGCAAGGAGTTGACCTTTGTTAACCGTTTGGGGGATTCCTGTTCCTTTTTCTTCTCGACCTCTTCTCTTGCTTTCTCCGCCAACAACTCTCTCTTGCGTTTCGCAGCTTCCCGTTTTGCATCGAGCTCCTTCTTCGCTTTCGCCCTTGCTTCTTTTTTGTCCGCTTTCTCCTTCGCGATTTCCTCTGCGGTCTTCGAAGCGGCCGGCTCTTTCTTCCTCAGGTTTCGATTTGGGTTGTCGATCAGTTCTTGGAATTTTTTCTAGAAAGTTTCCATCATATATGACCGTCGTTTAATGGTCATTCAATCTGACTCACTTGAGCGGCTACATCCACCCCTTTGTACAGCTCCTTCAAGCTAGCGCGATCTTTCTTATCACCGATGTTGAAGTGACTGGTCATATTGTTTTCCTCAATCCAAGAATCAAACGCCTTGTCCATGCGAATAGCTTGTATCTCATCGTCGTCGTCGTCATCTTCTTCTTCTTCCTGCAATCTAGACGAGTCTGAAAATGAATCGATCAATCAACCAGTGCACGTAGCATAACAAAAATGTCGCGATGATCTTACTCGGGTGCTCAGGATCCTCAAACCAACCCTGCGCATTTGAATTCGGACTGATAGGGCTCCAAGTCGACGTCCACCAGGAAAGCAGACTCTTCAGAACTTCCTCTGTCTTTGCACCTCTTGCAACCAGGAACAGAGTAAGCCATGTCGCCCTCTCCATATCCTGAAGAATTTCAGGGCGCTGAGAGTTTCCGAGAGCCGTCCACAGCTAAGATGACAGGTCAACACTATTGAACAAACAACCGGTTGTAAAAGATGACGTACATTCACATATTGTTCCTGTGTTATTCTGTTGCTGTAGAGCGACACCGGACTGAACAACACAAGAGGCGAAATGCACAAGCACGCCATTAGGGGGCTCAGCGTCTGCGCCAATTTTGGGCCAGCAGAGTCATGCCTCATCCTTATACGAAAGTGTTAATAGAACACGTTCACTTTGTGAACCCTACCACTCACCTGGGATATTTCGCTTTCAAAGTTTCTTTGTCGGCGAAAGTGTCGCCCTAAAAATGAAGAGCTTAATGTGTATCGAGGCAATAAACATAGAGAACTCACGGAGAGAACGAGATTCAAACCTATCGCCGCCCTCTCAAAGTTTTGATACAGCATGATCTTGTCTGCCGTCCCACTTCGAGCATTGTCTTTCATCATCAAGAAGGTCGCCATGTCCTTTGCGGCCGTGTCACTCCATTCGAGTACCTCCCAATGAGTTCTTACTGCAAGATCTGTGTTCGTACTCTGTTCTACTTCTGCACTCTCTGCAATGAGTGCTGCGAGCATGTCCAGCCGCGCAGGCCAATTCGACAACGGTTTCAATATCTAAGATGACCATCAAAATCAAGTGACAACTGATATACTGTCACTTACTGCCTTTAACCAGGGCCCTTTCGTGATCAACTTGTAGAACGATGCGTTCGCGATTTGGGACCCTCCAACAACTTCGTTGGACATGGGCCACACACGGATCATCACGTCAACGACATGATACTGTAAGACGATCGCATGCACCAAAGAAGACAGCTTCCCGGTCAGTTTCTTCATTTGAGGGTCAGCAAGGAGTGCCAAGGTGTTCATGAAGTAGTCCCAAAGCTTTGGGGCACTATCGTCCTTCAAATTATAGAAGTCGGCAGGCCCCCAGATGTCGACGCGCTTTATAAATGGCTGCAAAATATTTCAGAAACAAGATCCATATCTACCTGTACAACACGTACCAAGACCATTGAACACATTTTTGTACCAGACTCTTTTCCACGCAAAAATCACCGCCTCGCCCGCAGCCTCATCCGCGTCTTGACCGTTCGGGACGAATGCATCCTCGTTTCCAAGAAGAGACTCGAGAGAATTTGCCGAACGCATCTGCTTTGTCGACCACGGTAAGTCCTTGAACAAGATAAAAATGAGCCTAGTATTCAATTTCCTGCGCTTCGCAGTCTGAAAGGTGGGCGCCGGAACTGGACTGGGGCTACGCGGTACTGAACCGGACCTAAGACTTACGATTGAGCGTCAAGTACCCAAAAGTGGCAACGTTGACGGATACTTACGATTCGTCTTCGGACATTGTTTCTCCGGAAAGAGAATCTCAAGCTACAGCGATACTAGTATGCAAGTGAAGGACGAAAGAAAGATCGATCAGCAGTCGGCCACACCTTCGCCTTGTGCTGCAGAAGTCACCGCGAAGTCTAATTGTTGGAGCGCCCGCCTCTCGGTCAATCTCGGCTCTCCTACAAGAAGCACCGCCACATGGGATCTTTTTCGGGAAATGAATGACTAAGGCACCGATGTCCAGCATTGCTCAGTTACCTAAAAGGACCACCGACCCATTCCAGAGTTGTCGGGCATCAAGTTTGCCAGCACTCCAGGGCCTGTTCGAAATCGTTAGATGTCATTGCAGAATAAACAAGTTGATGAAAACATACGGATAAATTTGAATTAGCTTTCTTAATATTTGAGGCTTCAAGACGATCATCGACAAACACAACAAGTGTCGTGTCTGACAGACGCTAACGAGTTCGTATCTCACCACGCACCCATGACAGTGATTTTTCAGACTGAAACTTGGAGCTGCCGCACTCCACGCTGCGGCCTCCGCCATTGGCCAAGGCTAAGACAATGCCTGAGTTGGTGATGATCATCACGGACTCGCGTATATTGCATAAGGATGTGTCGATTGGGTTCCCTACGCCCCCCAAGGCAGCATACAGACCTCACTGAATTCACCGGACTCGTTCCATGATCCAAAATTCATCTTGATTCACAACATATTTGGCCTCTACTTCTACGATCTGCAAATAGAAAAACTAGTTAGAACTTCTCCTTGTTAAATATAAAATGAAATTCTCATGTGGACTCACTACGAATAAGTAAAAAAACAGGCTTAACCCTTCACACAAGATACGTGCAGCTAGCAGCGTTACTGGAGGTTTGAAGATCATAATCTCATCCTACAATGCCAATAAACCTCTGCTGTGTTGACCACACGAGAGATAAAACGGCATGGACTTCAACCAGTGCCAACCAAGGGAGATAGAGACACACCCGAGAAATATGTCGCTGGTCGGAGTGAGCGATGGTCAAGACAGCCCTGATGGATGTTGTCGATGGGCCGGTTGGGCGCCAATCAAAACCTCCTGCGATCGCAGGAGGTTTTGATTGGTGCCCAAACGTCTCCATGGGTGCTGCAGAGTGGCTAATGCACGCCATCATCATTCCTTTCGAGTTTTAGAAACAGGGGTGGGGGCGACAGCCCGAGCGCACCAGCTAGATGCGTTTCCCTGCCCGCTATGCTGCGTAATGTATGCCACGGTCTTGTTGTCGGCAATCGTGTCTCCTATGCCAATACTAAATCCGTTGTGGAAAAGCCAGAAGTTGCTCACCAGCTGCAGACTACTGAAGACCGACAAACTGCGTTCAGCCCCTTTCACACGGAACACAACATGGATGAAACCACCCGGCGACGCACCGACAATCTTCCTTTCGACAATAGCGAACATGGTGCTTGATGATCATGTTATCGTCGGACACGAGATCTGTGGATTCCGGCTCAATCAATGTCTGGACGTTCATGCCTAGAGGGATAGCCATACAGAGGAAATGCTCGCCAGTCGATATTGGCCGACGGCTGACGACAACTAGAATGGGAACTGTGCTGTCCCAGTCTGGGACCCAAAGCAAGATATTCTCGACATGATTCCGGTCGAGCCGCGTCGTACCTGCCACTGCACCCAAGCTATTTGACTCAGCTCGGCACGAGTCTCTTCAATTTGTGTTATGCTTAAAGCAAAGGATTGAGTACCGGGCAAAGCACAGATTCCATGAGAACACTCACTACAGGCATCAGGCGCACTCAGTGACTCATTATACTCATATTTTCTGAAGCGATGGCTGACAATTGAACAGCTGATACCTATATCAAAGAGGTTAGATTCCTCAACAAATTGTGTTAGGCCTGAGAAATGCAGAAAACAAAATAATGAGGTTCGCCAGCAGCTTACGTGCGAATCATACCTCTTGCACGACGGCAGGGACGTTGATCGGCACACAAACTGAGCCAATTATAAGAAAAGCATATTCAACCTTTCATACAACAATATACAGATGAAAAGCGAAAAAAGAAGACGACAGGGACTACTTCGCTTTCGCATTCTCGGCAGCTCTCATCGCGCGAGCGAGCACACCATAATCGTCGGCCATATTCCTGCACAGCGCCGCAGCCTTTTCAGCCTCCTCGATAGTCATTTTGATCGTGGGGAATGTAGGTAAGTCCGGAGATGTCGCAGCATTCACCTCCATCAATGAAGGACGAGATGCGGACCCACCGACAGGAACCAGACGACGGATACCAACTGTTCCCATATCATTGATGCTTCAATACTTATAATCCGTCACGGGCATGACACTCACTTTGTTTGGCCATGGCGGCTGCATTCGCTGTTCCTTTATCAATTGACTTCCTCCCCGGGTGCTTCTCAGTGCGAATGTCCTCTGCTGGAACAACCTATTAGCAAAACTCGATGCACGGATAAAGATATCACTCACTTTGATCATCGGGATGCTCATCGTCAACGTGCGACCGCTTTGCGATGGGGGTGAAAGACCCGAACCCTACCTATTCGTTAGGAGGATAACAAGTACTGTAGGCTATACTTACCAAACTTAGATTTATCTGCAGCCTGATCGCTGTTGATCTCACCATCATGGTTCTGAAATAGAGCCAGGGGCACACTTGGACTCTTGCCTGCAGGGGCTTGAGAGGTGGTCATGGTATTTGCGAACAAACTGCGAGAACAAGTCATCATAGTTCGCGCCGATTGTCACTTGTGACATGTGACACAAGACCATGTTATGCACGCGTTGGCTGCATGCACTGTGGGCAGACGCAATACTAGCCAACAGATATCAAACAACAAGTCAAGATCGTCGCAAAGTCGTCTCACCTTCTGCCACAAGTACGCCAACACCATGGACGCTGTCTACACCAAGCTCTTCATGGCACTCAATGCGCAAGCTGTACGCGCCGCCTTGGCATTTAGCGGAGCCATGGTGTATGATCAGCCGCTGTTAGTGGAGCGATGGAGATGGGCGATCTTCCAAAACATTGGGGTGAGTGTTCCTCCCTACTGGTTGAACCATCACCGACAGTAAGTCTAGCTTCCAGCGGTGCGACTGCGTGATCTGCACGGGGACCGCCGTAGAAACCTCTACGCCCCTTCGCACCCAGTCGGCCTCTTGCTCCTTGAGACAGATTCCGGCGGATACAACAAACTCAACATCGTGTGGTGGGCGGAGTCCGTCGCGACATCCACTATTGAGAACCCGTCGATCTTAGCACAGTACCCGTTGTTGGACACGGAACCGGGCATCACCTACTGGTGGCAGGAAATGGTGACTACCCCTTGTAAGTCACGATATCCCTTCACATTAGCGTTTACTTACTCGCCACAGTCAAGAGACCCGTCGCAAGCTCTGGATGCGTTGATATCCTGGAGCAATTCTGTGATGAAGGTCGCTGGAGCACTCCCCCATTGGCGCTGGTGACACCGAAAGCGGCATCCCTGCCTGCCTCTCCAGACCACCATTCTGCCCTGCCAACCTCGTCTACACATACATCGTCCCAACATGCTCATATAACTCACAACTCTCTTCACGCCCCAGCACCCCAGACACCAATTAGAAGAAGCGGGTCTGTGCCTAGGGCATACGTCAATCTCCTGACCCCCAGTCCCGTTCCCGATGAAGTTCGGATCATCGACGCCATTGAAATCTCCGACTCAGAGGATAATGCTTGCGAGTCAAACACTATTTCTGCCCCAGTAAAGAAGGGCCCACCTTGTGGTAAACGTTCTCGTGTCGCGAAAACTCGTCAGAGCACTCAAACAACAGTGAGTGCCCCTAATAATCGCATACTTTACATGTGGTGCTCTGCATCCCTGTCAGCTCACGGGGCCCTATGTGACATTTAGGTGCAAGAACCACCAATAGCACAGCAGAATAAGGACGACACCAGCAACGCCTGCATCGCAGACCATGACAGTATCGAGGCTGCTGTCATGGCGCCTGAGTTCGAAGGCGAACTAACAGTCAGTGACGATGAGCCGTCAACGACGGATCTTGCCCAGTCGGATGGAGAAGAAGCACAGAGCAGCNAAACAAAAACGCTCCCAAGTTTCAAACGATCCAGATACGATGCCGCAAATAACAGCACAGAAAGGCAAGGCGAGGACGGTGATGTCTACGAGTTCCGAGAGAAAAGGAACCAACCGAGTCACGACACGTCCATCCCACAACTGCAAGTTCAAGTTGCTCCCAAACCCAGCCGACCAGACGAATGATGAAGACGATCAGCTGAAGTCGTCAGATGCTGACCAGCCATTGTCCAATAAGGTGCTCGGCAAACGTAGATTAAAAAGTATGTCCGCAAATATCGTCACTGCCTTGCACTGATATACGAAAACATACGTCGTAGTTGACGACTTGCCCAGGAAGCAGACCATCATACAACATCCTCACCCGGAGTCATCGGAGTCGAAGAGGAGAGGCAAGGGTCGTAAGTAGTAGGGCGTGTCTGTTGGCTCCATGAAACCAATCGCGTCAGGCCGCTCTCAGTCATCTTCGTGCACTCGCTGTTTATTGGATACGTGTCTTTCGTTTGCGATGTCTTCAGTAACGTTCATTCTACTACCACATTGACTTGTCATGCATTTCAATTTATATTCGTGCTCATTGTTAGTTGTTGAAATACGGTGCATTCAACTCGAAATCCACGGATCTTGACTTCTCCCGCCTGCCTCAGCGGTGAGGCTGTAGGGAATGTTTTGGGCGCCAATCAAAACCTCCTGCGATCGCAGGAGGTTTTGATTGGCGCCCACTTCGTTCCCTCTTGCTTTACGCTGTAACAGCCCGATGCTTACCCCTTCACCCGTCCTTTGTTCGTATAGTACAACCAAGACCTTCTAAGACATATAATCCAGGAAACATGTCAAAGGATAGGTTTGTCATTCTCATGCAATCAACGTCATGGCTCTACGCTCACGTAAACTTGTAGTGCCCAGGACCATCATCTAACAATCCGTGACCTGCAAGAGTTGTGTTGTAAAATGATCTACAACTATGACGAGCGCAAGGAGGAAGGGGAGGGAGCGGATAACGACGAACCAAAGAAGGCCCATCAGCGCTGTGGTCATCCATACCCGTAGATTCGTAAAGGCATTTCTTCAAGACAAAGGATCGAAGAAAGACGATGACGTTCATCTCTTGCGCTCCTGTTATGACTCCACTTTGGGTTATTGATCACCAGCACTGTCCTCTTCTCTCCCACTCTTCCCCTGGATTCTGTTTTAGAATCACTCTAGACGATGCCACCACTCATTCCAGTTCATTTGCGATGTACCTCAACTTGTGGCTTCGATCAGTTGACTCGAACTCCTACCTCAACTCGAACTCCTATCGCAACTCTCCCAGCCATGTTGGGTCACCAATTCGCCTACTCTGCGCGTATTGTCTGCAAAGTGAAGGAAGTCCACTTTGGTATTCTCTGCGGAGGAAACTGTAAGTGGTTCCTGTCGCGTCTGTCCCAGTGCTAAATTTTCTTTTATCACGGGAAGCCCACTCAGTCACCAAGGTCGATCATCTGGAAGTGATGGATGACACTACTCCCAAACCCAAATTGGGTGGCCTGATGGACCGACGGATGGGGACGATTGACCGGAACTTTAAGTGCCAAACTTGTGGAGAGCGGTGTCAGAGTGCCCTGGTCATTTTGGTCATATCGAGTTGGCGAGGCCCGTTTTCCATCCAGGTGTGTACTGTATAGCATGTCTGTCATCCCTCCATCTCACACGTAACCGTAGGTTTCATCTTGAAAGTAAAGAAGATACTGGAGAGCATCTGTGTTAACTGTGGGAAACTGAAGGCGGATATCGTGAGTCACGGATTCTTTCCCTGCTTGCTTTGCACCCCACCATCCAATGTTCTGGGGGCTCTCTCCAAATACCATGGAGAATGCCAAACCCGTACTGCATCTGTTCTCGACAACCGAGACGTTCTTCTACCCGGCGTGGCTGACGCGCGTTTCCGGTCGCTTGATCGCTGCATCAGCCTTCATATGTCTGGTGTTAGTTGGACACGCAGCTGCACGGTGAAAAGGGGGCTGAGCGAGGAGTGCGAGAAATGTACCCATACACAGTGGCACGCGGATCCTGGCCGCTCTGTTGCGTTGGACGGCTGGGTGGCCCTCGCTGTGACGCAGTTTGAGCGGCTCGCGCCTGGCAAGCACTTAGTAACTCGAGTTCAATTGCCCACCTTCATTCCTGTATATGTTGTTGTTTTCCATGTCCAGGGTGGCGGTCGTTCCGTTTTTCCAAACAGCTATGCTGACGTTTTGCTATTTCTCCGTATTTCCCGGCTCGCTTCTCGTCCTGTGCATGAACTATGTACCGCTACTGTAAGTCGGACCCAAACTTCGCTGACAAGATCCGGCATGTGCGAGACCCCAAGACCCGCATGGCCATGGTCTGGGGCCATTGCAAAGGTAAACTGATCTGCGACACCGACGAACCCAAGGAGGAAGGTGAAGGAGCAGAGAACGACGAACCAAAGAAGGGTCACGGCGGCTGTGGTCATCCCCAGCCACAGATTCGCAAGGAAGGGCTCAAGCTATTCCTTCAGTACAAAAGGTCGAAGGACGACGACGACATTTGTGTTTTGTTCTCCTTCTATGGCTCGGTATTGACATATTGAATAGGAGATCAAGTCTCTTCAGCCTGATAGGCGCTTGTTCATGGCGTCTGAAGTGTACACGACTTTGAGGAAGATCTCTGATTCGGACCTGCACCTGCTGGGTCTCTCGGATGAATACGCAAGGCCAGAGTGGATGATCTTGACCATCTTGCCTGTTCCCCCGCCCCCCGTGCGACCTAGTATCGCTGTCGACGGCGGTGCGATGCGCAGCAAAGACGACTTGACTTATAAACTTGGTGACATCATCAAGGCATCCGTCAACGTCCGACACTGCGAGCAGGAGGGAGCGCCTGCTCATGTCATTACTGTTCGAGCAACTTCTTCAGGTTTGTTTTCGTGAGAGCCGTCTTTGAAAAGTTAATTGAGATATCACTCAGTTTCATGTGGCCACGTACATGGACAATGATATTGCGGGCATCCCTCACAGGGCATTCAGCAGAAAAGCTCAAGATAACTGACAGAGCCAAGTGGTCAAAAGCCCTAATATCTGGTCCAGCCGAGCCCGGCCGNACCTGCACNTTTTGGTCTAT
>SEOQ01000766.1:0-13375 GCA_004679275.1 Dentipellis fragilis
CGACGTGGAGTCCTTGTCGCGAACGACCCAAGCTGACGTCTTTACAGGCGATTGCAACAGAGTATATCCGTCACCAACAGCTTTGAGCGCTCGGGCGATCCGCCGTCTCTCCTCTCCATATCCCCATGCATAGCACCGTAGTGGGCCCTGGGGTACTCCCCGTAGTCGAAATCAAACCCGCAGTAAGTGTTGTCTCGAAGTCGCTCCAGCCCACCTCATTTTTTTCGATGCCCCTGCTCGAGCGACAAGCGTGTCGCGCATGATCATGTCTATCCCGTAGTATATGTAGTTATCATTTGTATGCTGTAATCTTCGATATACATGGTGAATTTTGTACCTGAATTCCCGAGCGTACTGAGCACCCTGAGTACTGAGTGCGAGCACCCTGAGCGACCTGAGCATGCCAGAACGACTCGACCCTGAAGCCATTTTGACATGTACTGTGTACTGAGTCCCGAAGCTTACTGTGATGCCCTAATAAGGCAATTCTCAGGGTGCTCAGTTCGAAGTCCAAAGTACTGATGCAGGCACTTCAATTTGAAGCTGAAGGCTCCCGTCGCTACGAATAAATAGATTCTAAAAAGCACGAATACATGACTATTTTCTCCTTTTAAATTTACGCAAAGAGGTATCGCGTGAATGATTGCGTCCGATGCTCGCGATATATATCGCATGCCGGTCGTCCGTGACACGCTACTACCGGCTTCGTGCATCTGGGAGGGCGGCGGCCATCCTCGGATGGCGAGATTTTCTCCAGATCTTCCGAGTGGACATGTGGAGGAAACCCTGGCGAGGTTCATCGCCTTGCACATTGGTGTAAGGGGAGATAGTGGGAGCCTGTGCATGAACACGAACGACCTCCGGTCATCTGCGACGTGGGCCCGAAAGCCAGGGCCAGGATAGAATAGCCGTAACTCAATTGAATCCTCTGACATGCTTCACATTCTCCTTCGGCTAGGAATGCGATATCACTGAGACATAGGTAGACGACGCATCAGGAAATCCGTTTTGCTATGAGCAGGTATGAGCAGGTATGAGCAGCTCATACTGAGCCCTTTTCGATCGCACATTACCTGCCTTTTCAGGTAGTTCAGCACTTTCTCGTCCAATGGGAGGCCGTCTTCCGAGCGAAAAGGCCGCCCACCGTATTTGCAATTAGGCTACTTTACAGATGCGAGACTCACGATTCTCGACTTTGCCGTCATATAAACGTAAGTGACGCATGCCTGTGAAGCAACCCTGCGAATGCAAGTCAATACAACAACCCTAAGATAGACAAAAAAATTTCGAGCGCTCACCTTGTACCGATATTGATGGACATCCGCGGGCCCAAAGTTCTTGCTCGATGACACTTTCCGAACTGCCGTACAATATCGTATCCCATCCCGTAGGAGATTCCCGAGACCGGTCGGTAGTTGTATGGAGAACAGCCGCAAGCACTGCAGCCGCAGGAACGTGCTCGATTGTTCCCCAGGGTAGCGTGCAATGGCCCGTCTATAGTATGGAAAGATAATCGCGGTGAGACTTTTGGAAGCGTTGCCTGAAGCCTCTTGACGAGAGGGCCGATTGAATCACATCTGTATCTGCATGCGCCCTCTTCTGTACACGAAGCGGGCCCACGCATGTCGATAGCCGGATGCTCGCCTTGACACCTGCGATATGTAGATGGGGGTAAAGAGGGATGGTAAGACGGCTGGCAGTTGTTACAGCTATTCTTGCCCGCATGAAGAATCGGAAAGGCGTACTTTACCCCGAGATATCAATTTTGACGGTTTCCGAATCGTTGTAACAGCGAGCGGGGTTCTATGGGGATGCGGAGGCAACACCTCATGGAGACGAAGCGATGGACTGTGTCATCGGTTACCTGAGAAACTTTACGATGATCAATGTGTCCGAGGGATCCACACCGTTCGATGACCCTTTGCATGGGGTGAGGCAATCCCTGCTGAGCCTTGCAATATGTTTTGTATTTTAAAGAAAGCACTCACAAATCATGCCGATGGGGCCGCATTGCTTATCAACTGCGCTGAGATGTGATGCAACAGACTAGGGTAACACCCTGTAGACGCTTACAGCATACAACAAAACAGGGAACTGGTGTTCAGAACGGGCAGAAGGTCGCATCGTGGGCGATGAACACAGGTCTAGGGTGCCATTGGGCCGATCCTGGGCCTCCGATATCTGACAGTGCTCGGCGCTCGCGTCATAGATGACGCGCCCTTGGTGGAGTTATCAGCTAGGGAACCGCATGTGTCGATAAGAGGACACAACATACCTACCAAAATAACTGGACTCGGGCCAAGCATGTGTACAACGTTCAGATCATTCGTATCTGAGAGCCTTGAGGTGATCGGATGTCGACAGGGGAAAGGATGTGACACTATTTTCTTGTTATGTGACCATATGTGACGTCGAAATCGTGACTTGAGCGCTAATTTAGGCCAGCGTGATTGGCTCTTCTGGCAATAGAAAACTCTGCATAAAACAATTGATGCCGCGAACGAGTTATTCGCTTTGTATAACTGGGGAAAATATACCTGATGGGGAACATGGTTACAGCCGTTTACTAATTGATAGGCCTTTTGTTGCCGAATCTTATGCATTGAAGCGGACTTTCAAGAGATGTGCTGAGTTGCAATCTTGTCGCATGCAGCCACAGGCAGCCACACCCGAAGCGGGAAAGCAGTGCTCCGGCATGTCGGCAACCGCTATCTCCGACTTTCTCCGCCTCTAGAACTCCCTTCACAATCCGTGCGCGTTTTTTTTGGGAGTGGCCCATCAATTAGTAAACAGCTGTGATGCTGGCATCGCCTCACAATCAGTCTCGAACTAGCACTCGCCAAGCAGGACACTTGTCTTAGAAAGTGGAGATATCGCTAGAGAGCATATGTTATGGTCTTTTTCGAGAACGTGACACCTCAAGATCGGCAGCATAGTCCAATATGAATGGAGATGCAATTAGATGGAAAAAGTACGCGATGTATACCTCCAAACCAACAACCAAGAATACAGGCAGCAAGCCCGCACTCATACCACAAGTTCACCCTCTACGCTCTTGGGCTCCAGGCCAAGCCTCTCTAGCACCTTTTCGTACCGGTCACGATCATAGCCCTTCAGGTAGCGCAGAATTTTTGCACGCTGGTGGACAAGCTTGCGCAGGCTACGACGGTTGCCGACGTCGCGTTTGAACTTAGTGAGATGTTCCCAGAGGTTGCGGATTTGGATCGTAAGGAGGGCAGCTGAGCAAATAAATAGACGGCAGTCAAAAATCAGCAAGACGAAGGAATGATACGACAACCCACCCTGCACCTCTGGCCTGCCCGTATCATTCTCCTTCCCGCCATCCGAGAACTCCTTGATCACGCGCCTCCTGTTCTCGAACATGATACCACCCTTGTTCGCATTCGACAGATCCACAACCCGCGCAAGCATGTTCGCCTGGACCACGGAAGCCTCGATGTTCCGCTTCATCGCCTTCTCCAGCTCAACCGTGCCCATATTCTGATACCCGCTCTGCTCCTTTCGCAAGCGCGTCTCCGCATCCCCATACGGCAGGTGCTCAAACAGCAGCCGCTTCTCAGACCCCGTAATGCCATACGCGAACGTCTTCGGGATCGTCACCGGGCCGCCGCCGAGGCTCTCTAGCGTATGCAGCACCTCGTGTCCCTCTGCAGGCGTAGCACCGAGCGGGATCGGCGCGAGTTCCTCGGGCTTGACGAGCACGCGTGCAAGGTCGCACTGCGTCCACTTGGCCTCGTCGCCTGGGCGCGTGCCGAGGACGACGTGCGGCCGCTCTGCCGCCGTGCGCTCCTGAATCTTGGCACGTTTTTCAAGGTTCGTCTGCCGGGTGAGGCGCGCGTGGCGGCGACGCGCGGACTCGGCGTGTGTGGGCGCGGTCGTGTGCAGGCTGGCGGCGACGGGTATGCGCGCCGTGGACGTCGTCGGGCGGGTGCCTGCAAAGCAGTGTCGGTGTCAGTTTTCGTCTTTTAACCAAGGGACTGCGAGTGTGTCTCACCCTGAACGAAGCACGTCCGAAGAAGGTTGTACGACATGCTCGTCGACGGTGCAGTCAGCGTTCAGCAGGCGGCTCGGGAGCCAAAACTCGACTAGCGCACGCGCCTGCCCTAAAGGGTCCGCAAAATGCCGACACCTGGGGTATATAAGACCGCGCGGCGCGAGAGTTTTCTCCTCAAGGGAGAAGCCACGCTGCTCGATGTGAGTCTCCACCGTCGTGACAGTGCCAGAGACTCTTCGGAGTTCTGTTATTCTCGAGAGGGACCCAGGATAGGAAGTGTGGTGTCGCCGCTTAGAGGGCGCTGCATGTCGACATACCCCTGGAACATCTTCTCACATACTCTTCGTCGTTGTCTAATACTGTATCTACTGTGATGACGAATATTACTTGCTTTGCTTCCTCGTTGTCTGATTAGTTCTCTCAAATCCCTTCAAGCTTGTCGATAGCAATCGGAGTGTCCGTTTGGTTTCCTTATGATGAACGAAATGTTCGGAGGACTTCAATTTCCTCACTGGCGAGTTGTGTTGGCCTCGAACGACGATTTATCGAGATCCTACCGCTAACATAACTCTCTCTCCTTAGGTTCTCTTCAATCAAAATCCTCCTCTTTCAACTTCAAGATACCCGACCGTTCTGCAACCAGTCTGCCAGTGCCCATCGGGCAGCATGGGCAGTGGCTCATACAATCGCCCCCGTGTCCCCGAGCATCTGGGATGCCTGCAACATATCTTCATATCCTTCAAGTTCGCTATGTTGAAGTGTTACAACGTCGGTGAAAGCTTTGTCTTCGACATAGATTTAAAGTTGACCAATCAGAGAGACCACTTGGATCATTGGCTAGAACGCACAGGGATCAAGCCGGTGTACTGACCCCGATTTGTGCTGTTGCTTCACCACAGCCGACGCTTGCCGCTTCTGTCACCAACACCCTCCGAAGCGCCTCGTGTATCGCATCTTCAAACGTGCCTCGCCGTCACTGCAGTGTATCCACGCAATCGGTCGACAGAGCAATACAAACGTGCAGTACGGACCGAATACAGGGCACGTTCCCTACAAATAAGGCCATTCGAGTCCCGGACGGCGCCAGAACCGGAAGGGAGGACAATTAGCAACAATGAAACACTTGCGCCAGAACCAGAGACAAGAGCGGTGCATCCTTGTTCTTATCGCGAGCCTGGGGTAACCCCCACATGCGTGTGACACACACATCACTTATCGGGGCCCCTCCCGGTCAGAACCGCTTGCTCCTGGGACAGGGATGAAATCGCTCAAATAGGCGGTCCCAGCACTGATATACACCGGGGTAGCCTTCCTTACTACTCCCACTACCAACCACCCGCCTGCTCACTCACCTTCTCACTCACATCACAGAACCCAGATCGTGACTGCCCTGACCTAACTCTGACTCAGTCTCGCGTCACCAGGACTATTTATTCGTGACCGTCTCTCTTCGCTTCCCCCACTCCATACCCCGACTCATGCCGTCTGAATCGACCACAACTACTCATGCCTCTCCCGACTCTACCGTAGAGGACACAACCCCTATTCCCGCCGCAACCACGACCACCGCCCCGCCCCTGCCCACACAGCCAGAGTCCGTGCTCTCGCTCTCCGCGCTGAAAGCTCGCCGTGCACAGGACCGCGCCACACAGCGCGCCCTCAAGGCAAGCGATCGCGCCAAGGGCAAGAAGGGTCGCACGTCTACGCCTCTCCCTGCCCCTGCCCCGACAGCGGCGAGCAAGGACACGAAGCTGAAGGTCGGCGTGTGGGACGCATGGACGGAGGCGAAGGCCGCGGACGAGTGGCCCCGCCCGAGCGAGCCCGTGCGTAAGCTCGCGGGGACGTGGGCGAGGGRGCGCGAGCAGCGGGTGCAGGTGCACCTTGCGGACCTCGTGCGGCCGACTCGAGCTCGGAGTGCGAAGAAGGATATCGGTGTGTCTCCCCTTTCCCAGTGCTGATAAGCGTGGCTGTTTCGCTGACGCGGTGGGGCTTGTCTGTGCAGAGCATGACTTCGAAGTGATACCCCATGTGCGCTCGGTCATCGTGTTGGACGATGGCGCTGCGGACGAGACGGAGCTGGACGAGCCTTGGGAGTACGTCTCGAGCGAGGGCGGGGAGGACAAGCGCGCGCCGTCGTATGCCGAGATTCTTGCGGCGAAGCCGAAGGCCAAGTAAGCGCGAGGACCGTGCCTCAGTATAAGTTATTTGCAGTATGCACGCATGCACTCGAGACGATGGACGATCTATACCACCATGACAGCCGCTGCTAGAGCATTTTGTTAGTGTCATGTTTGCTTATCAGTAGGACATGATGTGGGGCTTCTTGTAACTATACCATAATGTACTTACGGCTACGCCATGCCCAACAATGGATTTATGAATATGTATCATGTATCATCATGTCCTATCTATTCGCATGAGGTCGTTGATATGGAAGATGCACCTTCTCAGTATGAAGAAGGAAAGATGGGGCCGCCGATCCTGGCGAGGTTTGACTTGATGTCCATAAATAATTTACGCTCCTTAGATATGCAATATTAATACTACGCCCGCTAGCACACCCGTTCACCTTGCGTTCTATGAGAAACCTGTGCGAATGGTCGGGCTGAATATTGGAAGCGGATGTGCCTATAAACCAACAATACATCAGCCAATCGTTCAGCTACTGTAGCACTTGCACTCACCTCCGTGTTGAACACGTATTCTACGCGGCCATACATCATGAGCATCCAGAACGCATCGAACACACGGAATGCACTCACTCGACAGTGGTATGGTATCCCCGTCCGAAAACAATAAAAACAGATATTTGAACGTCTCACTCTACAGCTCCACTTATCAGCATCCTCCGCACACTGCAAGATTAAACCACGCACCATCAAGAACGTCTCCATTTTGTCCTCCTGGCGCGCCGGCACCTCATCGACATTGATGATCGCCGCGTACCCACCCGAGGGCACCTTGCAGTGCGTCTCAATCGCTCGGAAGATGTCCCAGCCCCACTCGCGATAGCGCTCATCGCCCGTCAGGCGGAACGCAACAAAGAGCGACTCGACAGTTTCCGGACTAGATTGAGTTTAGGATTAGCGTGCATTTGATGAAACACCCAGCAAAACGAACCGGAGGATGTACCGCGCATCATACGGCGGGAACGCACCGGGGCTGCAGATGGGCAGATCAGGATGAGCAGCGGAGCGTTGGGGAGCAGTCACTACATACCGAGCACCCTTGATATACCAATCCCGAGGAGCTGCGCCCATTATCTCGTCCATGCCATCGCTCGGGATCCTGAAGTATGCGATCTGCGGCGCAAGGCCCCTACATCCCACACAGCCTCAGACTCCGACTTCCCATAAAATAACGCAAAGGGACGTACGTTTGCGTATCATGCGTCGCCATGCACGTCCTGAGGAGCTCGTAGCCCGTCTTCCAGTCCCTGCGGCCCTGCTCCGTGAGCTGTTCCGGGAGCGGTGGGATTGAGACGGGATGCACGAGCGCGCCGGAGGTGGTCGCGCCAAGCATGAGAGTGCCGGCGAAGAAGCAGACTAGGAAGTCTTGTTTTGGTGTCAGGCGCCACGAGCTGGATGAAATGTGAGTGAGAGGAGTGGATTGAGGGACGCGGGGCGTACATGTCGCCGAGTGGAGAGCGCTCGGGGATGAGCTCAGAGGTGTAAGTCAGTCCAGAAGACATGCCGCGGTGGACGAGGTGGTCGTGGATCGCTTGTACAGCGTCGTCGTACATCTGTCTATTTGTCAGAGACTATAGGGATAAGAAGGAAGGTGAATCACATCGCGGTAGACCGGTTCTTCGGAATTCTGTGCATTGTTAGAGCAGGCTCAAGGGATAGAGCGAAGATGGCATTACCGTCTGCACGTACTGTTTCCTGCAGGGCCATCAATATCGGGAACAACGCGCAAAGTACCAGAAGCCTACAGCAGATATTCGTAGTGCGAGTCTCCACGCGACCCGAGGGAGATCGCGGAGGTCACGAATCTTCCATCCCATGGACTTTCGAACATCATCAGTGGGTGCAAAAAAGACATCATTTAAAAGTGACGCACTTCATGAAGATGCTCGGCAGGCCTGACGGCATCCGAGCTGCCTTGATCACCGCCATAACCTATCAACGTGTTCATTAGTGAAAGATAGAATGCACGAAGCCCACACATACCTGCTCGGCCTTTTTCCAGTAGATATCCTCATCCGTCAGTTGTGAAAGGTATCGGAACTCCAGTTGCAGCGTCGACGCCTCCGCGGTGCTGACGAGTCCTTGATTATCGTCATTTGCAACACCCTTGCGCAGTGCGAGGTTGATCAACGACAGTGGGAGCCCTGAAAGGGTATCAAATACGGGTAATATGCGGTCTGCGAGCTCCCTCGCTTTGTCGAGGAACACTGGATCCTCGCCGGACAAGTGATATGCTGACAGCAGGCCACCCAGCACGCGGATGGTGGTCTACACCATTGAATATAGTCGTTCATGCGTATATATGCGGATGGGGACGTTACCTCAAAGGTACTGAAGTTCGCATCGCGATCCAGCGTCATGTTATTCGCGACCCAGGACCGGGCGCGCTGGTATTCTTCATCAAGCCCCATGATGAGCATGGTATCGAGTGAATCGACGACSGTGTAYCCGATCCCGCCGGCGCGTCGTCAGATTCGAGCCATTACGGCTGATGGGGTGGTATTCGTCCGAGCCCATGGCGTCCCTCTCTGGATTCGTGAGCAACACGCCCTCATTCATGAATGTATCGGGAGTAGCTACCATATGCAAGCCACGCATGCTGCGGCCATTTATGCGTCAGTACTCCGAGCGTGAAGGCGGAGCAAACCCCGACACACCTTGAACGCCCTCACTACTGCCGCCTGCTTAGGCGCATCCGCTTCGAGGCCAATATACGTGCTCTTGCTCGTGCCCGGCAGTTGGTCAGTCGGTCTCCCGAGCCACAACTCGGCAGCTTGTTTCAAAGGTGCAGGATACTACATATTCGTGTCGCATTTAGCAGCCGTTTGGGGTAAACCTTGCATTCGAGCAGGCGTGACGCACCTGGTATGAGAGAAACACAGCCACAAACACTAGTGAGGAGAGCAAAAGTCGAAGTGAGCCTGCCGATGTTTCATGCTGCGTAGTATTCTGTACGCGTTTCCGTGAGTATGTGGACACAAAGTTTGTGTGAAGATGGGGCGCACGGTCTGGTCGGCAGTCGTGGAGGCTGATTTCCCATTCGTCGCGACCTGTTTCCGCTTTCTGAGCTTTGGATCAGCCATATTGAGGGTATCTTCGAAGCAGGCTGCTCACAGAGCGGCCAAAAGGAGAGGGGAGAGAGAGAAAGAGACGGTGATCATCCAGCGCCAACGCAATTCGGGATCGTAGGGTCCCCGAGATCGCACGCGCATTCGAAAGTCCAGGCTGTCCAGGCTCCTGGACTCCTCCTGGACTCCTGGAATCCTGGACTCCTGGACGGTCTGCCGCGTCTCCTCCTCATTGTTTGTCACAGTATACTCATCAAATGTCACACATATCCATGAATTAAAACTTCTGTTTGTCCTTTGTTGGCCTCCGTTGTCGTCGTCCAACATCCTCCAACACTGGCGGGCGATCACATGATTGCTATCACCGCGCACGTGCATGCGTCGCGTCTGCCCGCCGCCCGCTCCGCCTCTCCAACATCAACTATCACCTCTCCCGCCCGCCCCGTCCGTCCGCCTGCCTCATTTCTTGCCCGCCGCCGTTGTACATATTTCGAACACAAGGTGCGGTGGTTCTCTGTATACTAGCCATTGGCTAACGTGTGATTCACACAGGCGCGGTCAGCGTTCTTGACGTCGTTGCAGGTATCTGTTAGACACCTTCGCTGTAGACTATGCCGAAGGTCTCACAGCGCTCGATTATTCGTAGGCGTTGTCCAGAGTGCGGAGCCATCTGTCGACCTAGTCGTACGTCTGTGCCTCCGCGCCCGCACGGCCCTTTGGCTTCGCGTCGCTGCTCGTATGGTTCATGTTCCTCTTCTCGACCCTAGGCATCAGCGCGTCGGACGGTTTCTGTCCAAACCTCGCTCAACTCCTCGGACCCAGCCGTGCTCGCGCAGCCCGCGGCCCCAGGCAAGCTGCGCTCGCGCCAGAAGAATCACACGCTGCAGCCGTTTCAGAAGATCTCCGTCGACAAGGCCTGCGCGACCGCGAAGAGGTGGTCACTCGACGCCTTGCACTCGTCCACCGGCCTCGCCACGCACTCGCCCACATCGTCCTCTTCATCATCGCCGTCCTCGCAGCTTACGCTCACACTGCAGATGAGCTCGACGATACAACCGGCCTTTATAGGTATACGCCTTGAGCAAGTTCTCCGCCACCTTTACTAACACAGAACCGTAGTAATTCCTGGAAGAGGTCAGATGTTCACGAGTAGTGCTTCACCCGTTCTGACTTAATGTTATATTGTCATCTCCGCTGCCCTCTCTAGCTCTGACCCTAAGCGTGCGGCAACGCATTCGATCACCCTCGCGGACTGGGGTTCCGGAAACACCTACTCCGACCAGCTGTACTTCATGTCCACGCGCCCGAACGCCCGCCGGAGCTTGCAGCGCAGCGCCGTCCAACCCTGTCAGCAACGTGACCATCCAAACCGCCGACTCGGGGCAATACGTCGTCGCCGATGGTTCCTCTAACCTCATCTCGTCAAGTAGAACAGGAGCTCTGTCAGACTGGGTGTACTGTCGACTCAGCGCGCGAATTAGGCAAGATGTCGAGTTGGCAAGAACCCACCCTGCTTGGACCAGCCGAAGATGTGCTCATGGAGCACGCTCGCGACGAGCTCGTATCTCGGCCACTTCCGTGCACTGGCAGGCGGTCACGGCGAGGTTGGTCGGACATTCGGCCGTACCCTGGACTTGTTGTTGGCGCTGGCATGGCTGATGCCTGAGAAAGAGAGAGGGGCGGAGGAGGTGGGCATGACTGTGCCGTTCGTACGGAGGAATGGAGGGCATTAAGGACGCGACGCGCACAGATCACGGGGGCACAATGTTTGTACTCGGCACAGATCTGCCGCTCAATATAAAAACGGAAGCAAAAAAAGGACTCGTAGGGTTAGGGTAACGCCCCTGTCACAGCGGATATTCCCGATTAGGCAGCACTCCTGGACTCCTGGACTGCCTGGACTGCCTGGACTCCTGGAGTTTCGCTCCGATCGTCTGGCGTCGCAACTTGCAATGCACACCCGTGCTTCTTACTCGAGCATGCTTTCGCTCAATTGTTCGACAGTCGCATATGCCATTCTATCAGCTTCAATTACTAGGACACAACAACATCTGCCCAGCCAGCTGGAGGCACAGTACATACAAATGGTCGGCGATACAGGGTCAAGGGAGGGTGCGGTATGCAAAAGCAGGTTAATACCTATATCATGTATGTGGGACCACACAGACGGATCCCGGGAGATGAAGAATACCAGTGGAGGCAGAGCGTATGTTATAGATGATCGCGAGGCGTGGCGGCAGATTAAGGTGTGGTGCATGTCGTACGAGACATTTTTGGAGTGTACAGTGAATTAAGACCTGCAACCGGTCAGCTTCTATTCCAACGAGGCAGGCGAGAGGCAAACGCGAGGCAAAAAAGAAATATCACGCACATCTTGTAGTCTATCGTCGTCTCTGGCTCGTCGTTCGTGGCGTAAGATATCGTGATATCGAGGTCACGGTTGTTCCGGGAGTTGGGGGCACACTTGAGCGTTCCCTTGATCGTGTCACCCTGGGACACCGTGAGCGTGGTCGGTGTGTAGAAAACAGTTTGCCTGCGGGCGGAACTCCATTAGATACGCGGTGACAGCGGAAAGGTAGAGTACATACTTCCAGTGGGTATATTTAGCGTGCGGGCCAGTGGAGAATTGGACCTTTTTGTGTGTGCACTCGAACGAGATATCGAACCATGCCAAGAATGCATGCACGACTGTATGGGCGCTGGATTCGAAGACGGGTCTTAGAGGGAATAGCATGTCGACTCACAGTCGTTGCGCCTAGCCCTCAGCTCGAAAGGCGCCGAGAACGCAAGATCTTCCTTCTTAGCGGTGCGGATATCGATGTGCTGAGGTCAAGGGTCAGGAAGATTGGATGCAAGTAATCGGAGAAGCACACGGACCTTGAGGAGGAAGGGATCCGTCACAACTGATTTCAGCTCAACGACGTCAACCAGAGGCTCCCTCAACGCAATGTCTTTGATGCAAGAGTAATCGAAGCCATAGACGTTGTCCCAGACTATGAACGGAATGAGTTCCGAGCGCACTACAGGTGTGATTATAACGCACAGTTGATTTTCTCCTCCTTGTAGTCCTGGTCTTCGATGGCGCCGAGGTAAAGAGTAGCGTGATCGGGGAAGATAAGACCGTCCTTCTTGAGGTACTTGTCGCGAGCGAGCAGCACAGTGTCAAGCATGGACTCATAGAGAAGGAAGTATCCCATCCACTCGGAGATGATGATATCGAACTCTTGTATTGGCAACTCGACCTCTTCGAGCTTGCCCTTCACGAGGGTGATGGCTTTGTTGCATATTAGCATGCGTGAAGACGCGTCGTCAACATAATTCAACACTCACTGTCCTTGAAGCCGTTGGCTTCCACGATTTTAGCAGCCTGGTCAATGATGTTGGACATGTCAATCTAAAGGTTATCAAAGGATGATCAATAAAAGCATTCTGGACAAGATGAAAGGAGCGCGTACTCCGACAACATGCTTCGCGCCGGCCTTCGCGGCAAACATGCTCAGGATACCAGTTCCACAGCCGACATCGAGAACGGTCTTGTCCTTGAACAGGTGCGGGTTGTTGACAATGGCATTGCGGTACGACCCCGTGCGGACGGTGTCCTTCAGCATTTCCTCGTGGATGCCTGGGGAAGTCAATGAACATCGTGAGTCAATGACATGGGCGCAATTGAAGGCACAGTAATTACCGAAATGCGCGTACGAGTCGGCATAGCTGTTGCAAGCACCCAAACAATGCAGTCAATATTCGTTCTGATCTCTTCAACGGATGAATCGTACGGACGCGAAAAAGACGTACTAGTCACGAGACGTCAAGCCCTCAGGCGCGGAAGAAGAAGCACCGTCCATTTTGTAACTCGCGAGTGAATTCGTGAGTTGAAGGTCTATCGGAGATGCCTTGTGAAAGGAGCGAAGAAAGAGTAGGAAAAGTGAGCAGGTTCAAGAAAAAACCAAGTTGCCGATCGTACCGATCTGGAAGCGCACGTGATGGGGCATTAGTCAGCAAGGTAGTCTCGAGACAAGATGCTGCGCAGACATGCGAGCAGCAGAAATAGCATGACAACACCCTCTCGAAGCAGTGTCAGCACCGCCCCATATACACCGGCC
>SEOQ01000767.1:0-13365 GCA_004679275.1 Dentipellis fragilis
GCGAAAGAGAAAGGGGGCGAGGGCGAAGGTGCAGCGGCAGCACGAAGCACGCGTGATGAGGTGCGGGTGCTGATGCAGGTGCCAGGGTGACGTACGTGGTGTGCGCGCAAAGAGGCGTGAACATGCTGTAGGAGAGATGACACCAATGACGTGGCACTAGCATCGCGAGGCTAGAGGGAAGAGGCGGCGTCAGTAGTCGGGCATGTGGCGACACGCTGAGCATGTTGCCGAAGCGATGCACCTGTGGTCGCCCTCGGATACCCTCGCTGTCTCCATGATGGCGGCATCGTTGATGTTGTCGAGGCATGTGCAGTAGTGTGGGCAGCAGATGACGGAGAGATCGGGGGCAAGAGTGTGCTGAGTGAGAGGATGAGAGAGCAACAAGTCGCATCTCCAGTGGCGACGGGCATCGGCAGTTGCCGCGCGCCATTCCTCGACTGCTCGAGATCCTTCTTTGGAGCGCAATAAAACTACTTAAATCATGAATATATTCTTACTTTATAAACCAGCATCAAAGTACACTTTGTAAAAATATCACAAAAAAAGACGAATATAGCGGCCCGGAAGGCTCAGATTAGTCTCATGAATTAATAGTCAGTCGTCCTTTGCCATCTTTGGACGACGCGACTTGTGCAAAACATAATGCATTGACATTCTTTAGGCCTTCAATTACTGAGAACTTGACCAATCGCTTCAAAAAGCTCAACATAAGCTCCTTTTATGCTCATACACTCCCTCAAATAAGTCCACGTTTTACTGAATTGTTCTTCATGCTGTATATCCATTTCAACCGTGGACAGCATGCCACACGGATGTTGCCGACAGGCGCGCTGGTCCATGCGCATCGCGGGCACTTGCTGCCACCTCATCAGCATGACGTGTCGTGTCCTCTCTCTCTCTTCCCTCTTCCTCCTTCTGCCTCTTACCCTCGCTCCCCTTCTCCACTCCGTCTCTCTCAAGACTTCATATACTGCTTCGGCCATGGCACTCGCAAGTCATCGAATGGTACGTATGCCATTCCCTCGCCGTTTCCACCTCGTTCACTCCCTAGCCCATCTGCACGCTCGCCCTCCATGGGCGCAATCTCACTGTGCACGCTCCGGGATGCAGGTTCTCGCTCACACGCGCTTTCGTCGATGCGGGTCTGCACTCACTTGCCCACTCGCTGGCTCTGTGCCTGAGCCATCGGACTTGGTACATGTCCTGCCCACTCACCCGTGCCCGCTCGCTCATCATGTCCGCCCTCGTCACGTCCGCCTGCTCTGCGCTGCTCATCCGCGCTGCTGATGCCTGCCCCCATCGGCATCTGCGTCCACGTCCAGTCCACGCCTCTGTCTCCGACAACTGGCACTCTGTGTCTGCACGTCGCCTTGCTTGCCTGCACGTGCGTTCTAGTCTACGCGCGCGCCTTCGCTCACCTGTACCTGGTAAGTGCCCTAGCTCTAGTCACCTGCACTTACTATGTTTGTTCTCCTTCATGTTCCTTTGTCTACATGCATTGATCATGTATGTCCTCACTCCTCTCTTGTTTCTTATTATGATTGCTGATATTCTTGCAGGTTATCTTATGGTAGGATTTTGTAGCATGTGTAGGGTATTACCCATGGTGTGTATCTTCTTTTTCTTTTGTTCTTGATATAATTGCTGATATTTCTGCAGGACATCTTTTGTAGTGTGATATTGCATTTGGGTGTAGTGGTTGTGTTAGTATATGTTTAATGTAGTGTTATGTATTGTATAGCCTTTTGAAATGCAATCTGTTTTTATCATTATTGTTGATTCAAATGCAAATGAATGAAATTATTCCTATTGTTCTGCCTAGAATCTCTTGATAGCTGGATGAATGTTGTGTAATATATGGTTCTTGTAGGGCTCATAGCCTGTAGGCCTTGGGTAACAGTAATAGTAGTGGTAGCAAGGTACCTATATACATAGTAGGAGACCTTCTTCCATAGTAGCCATAGCAAGGTACCTTCATCTATAGCAGCCATAGCAGAAGAGCCTGTTTTCATAGCAGCCATAGCACTATCATAGAAAGGGGGGGTTCTATGAAGGTGGATACCTTTCTATTGGCCTATTAGGGATATACACATTATGAAGTCCTTTATAGTAAGGTTTATTTTTCCTGATGTCATTGGCTTTACAAAAAAATACCCCTTTTTGTGATGTAATTTTTATTGGCTCATCTCATTAATAGAACTGATTCATAGATGAATCAAAATTAGTGAATTGGGTGATTATCTAGTTGTCTCACACCAGTCTTGACAACAAGAAAAACAAAATTATCTGTGAGGTATGTCCATGACAGTGTTATATAAACAAAGAATCTTTAGCACACCAAGTACTCCTAGTGCATCTAGTGCATCTGACATATCTTGTGGTATGTGATCTTAGTGATATATTAAGCATTGTTTTCTTAAGCTCAAAGTCACAAAGCATCAAGATAACACTATGAAAATAATCTATAAGAACTTTGTTACATTTGATCCAATCCACCTGTCATAATACAAAGTTATTTGAAGATTGTCTTCCATGGAACCTGCTACACCCTTTTGGACAAAACTAATCACTGAATCCTCTATAGTATCAGTGTCATCCCAACACAATGAAGAAGAAAGAGTAATATCATGATATTTTTGTAAATCATTTTTACTAGGACCAAAATCAAGATCATCCTCCATTTCTTGGCATTGATCAATATATCTATACTGTATGTTGAGTCACATTATATTAAACCAAATCATCAACTTACCTTTGATATTCCATTTTTTCCTCTGCAGACACAGATGGATTTAACAACTTTTGAGCCAATACACCTGTTGAGGATATATCTGTTTCACCATTCCATCTGAGAGTATCTCCAACAGACATTGAAGAAGTCAATGCTGTTATATGTTGGTATTTTGGTGATGAGTGAACACCCATCCATCTTCGAACACCATCTAGCAGCCTGTGAGAGCATATGAGTTATTGGATCTATGATAATAACAATCAATTACCTAGGTGGCTGCATTGTCAAGTGTCCATGTGGATGAAATGGACTTTGATTAATGTCCTCTAAGGTTTTTCTATATTGTATATAAATCACAATATCAATAATTTGTATAATTATTTTACTCACCCTGGAAGTTTGAGTGTGCTATTCATTGAATAAGCAAAATGCTTTCCTAATGATGTGAATAAGAGAGGTCGATAATATTCAACCCAAAAGTTTGTTGATCTCTCCAAAAACTTGTCAATACCCTGATGACATGTTTCCAGTGCATAAGCAGATTGCAAATGTTCAGAATGATACCAGTTCTGATATCCTCTTTTTTGAATTGACTTTGGAACACTGTAATCATTCTGGATGCCCAAAAATAAATCAATTGCTGCCTGCTTGTCTGCATCTGATTGAAATGATTGGATTTGAGAGGATTGATGTTTAACATTATACAAAACATATTTACCTAGCAAGGAGTTTGCATAAAATCTGCGGAAATTCTCAATGATGTCTCGAGAATGGCTGTTCCAATGAGGCATACGGCGATATGTCTCTACCCGATTGACCAAAGCACTGCCTGTGTATTGCATAGCAAGTGCTGAAAAATAGTAAATCAGTGCTAAACTTTGTAGACAAGGGAAAACTTACTGTCACCATGATCATGATACATTTCAGTCAACATGTTGACTGCATCAGAATCAAATGCCAAATTGGGACTTTCAACAATCCCCAGTACATATAGCTGATGACCCATGGCACGTTTTCCAAATACAAACTGGGCAGCATTTGTTCGGTCAAGGCAGTCAACACAGTTTGTTCGGCAGACACCATTTTGCAATAGTATGCTGTCACGCCAGTTAACACTAATGTTTTATCATTAGTCCAGGCATACATAGAAGTAAGAACAAAGCTCACTCAGCTGCATTGTGCAGATAATGTGAGTAGGGTTCAGGCCCAGAGTGAAAGAAGCCTGTCATCTGAATTGACTCCTCAGCAAGATCTTCCAGATAGCTAATCACATCCTGGGTTTTCCTGTCCATGTCTGAGTTTAATGGCAGGGAGAAAAACAAAAGGAACCCACTCTTTGTAAGCACGAGACATATCCCATGCACGGTACACCATCTTCTTCTCCAGTGGAAGAAATTGGTTGAGATATTCCACACAGCGAGTGTATTCATCCAGCAATTTGGACTCTCGAGGTTGCGGTTCACGCCTCTTGATTAAGTTAAGTATCATGATAGGTGCACCGTACCGCTTGAAGAGATCATCGAAATGTCTTGACGCTGCAGTGTAAAACGGATCTATGACACTGACTGCACTACAGTCAGCAGAGAACTTAACCAGAGCAATATCATACAGCTTACTTTCAATTGGGGGCTTTGGACTCATACTGTTGAGTTCCTGTGTCCAATAGATAGGTATACTACCGCGATACTATGGGAGTGAATGAGTCCAATGTACTTCAATTACACAACAATTTTTTCGTACCTGAACATAGCTCGTATAATTTGGATTGAGCCTATATCTCACCCCTTCCCCACTGTGCCGTTGCTGAGACGGATAATAAAACGGAGTTGTTAAAGCCTCTGAAATGATTTGCTCTGTCTCAACTTCATTTGCAACATTGCCCTATTTGAATATTAGCATGGCTTGAAACATATCCCAACGAGAAGGCGTACCTCATCATTGACCCCTCTCTTGAGATAGCGAGCACCCGCATAATGCCGCGACCTTCTCGCAATCAGTGTGACATAAACGACACGACCGAGTACATTTAGCTCTATGCATCATTTCAGTAAAATAGAGCATGTAATTCATATCGACGTACTGGCTTGGTCAACATGCCCGTGTACAAGTGGCAAGATCCAATGCCCTTTGATAGAAGCCATGTCCCTATCTTTGAATGCAGTAAGATACAGATGATAGTTCCAAGCATATCTGTCGTTGAAAAGCCACTGCTCATTCGTCAGATGATTCCGGGACGTCATGTTGCTCTGAAGTGTTGATGTCAGGTCGTACGTGTAACTGACGGAACGTCAATGACACTGACCTATCGTACGATGAAACACATACCTGAAGTAGAAATTCTTCGACATGTCGACTTGTTTGAAAATACCCATCAGTCGCTGCTCTTCGCTTGGTCGATCAATCTTGTGTATTGAACAAACAGGGATTATTTCCGTATTCTCGCAGTGGTAGATGTAATGGCCACCCAAAAGAGCAACGACGGATCGCTTAGTGACAAGAATCATGTACCAGCCAGCTGTGAACCGGATAAAGCCTACACAGACAAGTCAACGAAGTTTCGACTGAGTCAAGCATATTGTCGCTCACCAACAATGCCGAAGAACGTTTTCGCTTTTCCCAGCCCGCCTGATGACTTGTTTCCATCCTCCAGCATCTTGAGCATGGCCGTCATTTGTCTGCCGGTATACGTTGCTTCGTCCTCCACCACAGTCAACTCCTCCTGCGACGTGCGATCGACTTTGACAATACGGTGAAGAGTATCGGAAGCATTTGAAGCGATGACATAAAAACGATTTCGGTTCTCATACAGGATAAACTTGTTGAAGTCGAGAGCATGCCGGAAGGAAGGGTATTTCGTAACGCCAGTGGGAATGGTAGCTTTCGATGACGGATGTGGAATGGTAGGAACACTGAGAGCCACTTCCAGATCTTGAGAGGTAACTGCAGTAATGGATGGATCTGCCATGAAGGGGGTGCGTTATGCGACTAGTAATTAGGATCCAAGCGGCAAAAGCGCGAGTTTGAAGAGGTATAGTCACCAAGAGTCAGTTGTGCAGTGCAAATGACTGGATCGGTGCAACAACGATTTTACGTAACAGGCGTTTCACCATCTGCCACAACTGCTATAAAGCTTCGCCTCCGAACTCTGCTGTTTGCTTGTCTCGCGAGCCCTGAACCAAGCATCATTCATGGATCAACCAATACAGTTCTCTTTGTCGGATGCGACAATCGATGAGGTGCGTGAAATCGTAGTCAGAACGTGTTGGGGACTGATGTTCCTTTTCACCCCATAGTCGAGACTCTCTGGGGACGATGGGGAAGTATACATATTACAATGGCTTTCCTCTGCGACACACCACCTGCAATTAGCTCCACCCGTGCGTTGAGTTGTTTCTTTGTCCTTCCTGCTCTTATGTTACCCTCAGGAAGATGTCAAACATATACAACACGGTTTAGAAACCACTTTCTTAAAGATTCTTACCTCTGGGAGTCCGTACCCGCCACCGGGCCGCCCGCTGCGGAATCTAGTTGCACAAGCATTTCTTATCCTGTATAATCGAGGAGATTCGAAGACATTGTTCGACACCATCCTCGCATTAATGAAGGTGGTCGGCGACTTTAAGGCTGGTCCTGACAAGGATCGTCCGAAGATGTGCTATCCTTCTACATGTTATCTAGATTAAGCAAATCTCAATCCCATTTCTCTAGTGCCTCGCTGTATTGTCTGGGCCAACTGATGGAAAGCTATGGCGGCCAGGTTCGTCTTCTAGTCATTTTAAGGGGATATATTCTAATTTAGGTCGAAATTAGGTCATGTCTTTTATGGCCGAAATCGCTACTGCCACAGTCAAATTGCACAGATCTTCAAATGTACGTCGAGCCCTCTTTCCGCATACTTTCTTTCTCAAACCTCTCGATACAGTCTATTGTTGTCCGCTACCACGCCATCGTTGCCCTTCGCAAATCGATATGCAATGCCCGACGAGCATTGACTGATGCTGTAGCTAAAGATGTTATCAAGCAGATGAAATCTGCTCTTAATGATCGAAGCTTACCCATCCGACGTGCGGCGTCTGAGGTTTGACATGTCACTCTTCGACTGTGACTATTCTGACGCATTCTCAGGTGCTGGTAGCTTTGTACCCGCTGGCCGGTCAAGATTGGACTCCATCTGAGATCGAGTCTGTCGTTAGCCTCTGTATCCGGAGCCTCGATAGCGCGGACCAAGTCACGCGCCACTCCCTTGCGCAGCTCGTTGCGAAGGTCCTTTCGTCGAGTCAGATTGAGCTTCCCGCTCCTCCTGTAGACAATAACAAGAAGACAAGGAAAGATGAAGACGTGGACAACGATCCTGCACCAACCATTCCTCCTGTTGGGGATTTGAAGACCATCCTTTCTCAGGCAGAGATGCTTGTCCAACTGTCTTCGCCTTTCAACAAACCCCATACGTCTCACCGAACTCGCGTTGGTATCTTCGATTTTTACTCTGCATTGCTGACGATGCTTGGGCCATCTTTCGTAGAAGCAAATTACAATACTATCGTCAACCATTTCACGACTGAGATGGTGATGAATCCCAGGAATTCTGCGACTCGATATGACATCTTATTCCTTCGAAGACTCATGAACATCATTCTTCGAGAATTAATTGGTGTCCGGATGCTCAGTGAACAAGCACAGATCGGGGCTATTCAGGAACTGTCCAACTCTTATCTGAAACGATGGCCAGCTCTCCTTCACGGACAAGTTGCACCAGGCCCGCTGGTTCTAGCAGTTGTTTTGAGGGAAGTTGCTGGCTTGCTTCAACAGCTTGGTAATGCTCCCCCTCTAGTGCAGGTATGTCCTCGTTTGGGAGCACTCCGATTATATCGAGTTTACTCATGACAGATAGGATGCTCTTGCGGAGCCGCTTGTTACTCTTCTTGAACACCCCAGCCATACTGTTCGGGTCCACGCTTGCTGGGCATTGCGCGTGTTCTGCGTTTCGTCTCCTTTGCGGCTACCGAAGATTACCTTCAATGTTTTAGAGCTTTTACAACGTGACATCGGGCTCCTCACGACGCAAACGACTGCGGCCGATGCTGGCACTCGCGCCCTGGGTCATGCATATGGATTAGCAGCTCTGATTACGGTTGTCCGAGAAAAACCCCTTTACGTCTCGTACGACATCAGTGCCAAAGTCCTAGATATGGCGATACAACTTCTCAAGCGCGCAGGAGATCACGATGTTCAAATTGCAGGGATTGAAGTTGAGGTAGCTTGGACTTGCATTGCTTCCCTGATGACTCTCGGTCCCAACTTTGTACGGGCCCATCTCCCTCAGCTTCTTGTACTGTGGCGGAATGCACTCCCAAAACCTACTAGCAAAGATACCTCCCATGGTGGCGGCCGCACCAAATCTGAATGGATGTTTCTTACCCACCTTCGGGAAAGTGCCATGGGCGCCATCCTATGCTTCCTCCGCCATAATTCCCCGACACTCGTCAGTCTCGACGTTGCCCGTCGTATTGCTAGTATGCTTAGCAATGCATTTTTGTTCGCAAACGCTCTATCTTCACATCACGCGGAAGAGCCAGCCGCACCAGGTAGCGAAACTGCGTCGGATGGACCATCTCTTCGCACCAGGGAAAATCTACTTCGACGTCGCATCTATCAATGTTTCACTGTTCTTGGAGTCAGTAGCGTGCCCGAGAGCACTCAAGTTGCCCTCGTTCAATCCGTGATCTCACTGGTGGCCAGCCCAGACGGCTTTGCAGGGTCGACCGTGCAAGCAGCGATAGCGTCTTCTTCAGGGTCGTTCGTATCCCTCTGGCAATCCTTTGATGGCTACGCATATGGTGTCACGGCTAAATCTGTGGGAGAAGACTCCGATTCCGACGATCCTATACTCGCAAAAGATCGTTTGAATCGTGATTCTATCGATGCATCCATCGATGAACTAGTACGTTCTGCATCCGCCTTCCTTCTGTGCAGAATTTTACTGACTGGCAATCGTTCATAGTTGCGCAAGCCTGTTCTTCAATCATGCGAATACGACACCCTCGCTATCTGCCAAGTCCAATTATCGATCCCGGAAGAATATTGGCAGGAATGCCCTCCTCCTGCGACAGCTGCGGTGGACGCCGCCCTTCAACTCTTTTCGTCCCTATTGCCGCAACAGGAGCTCCCAGCTGCCTCCCGTTTGCTTTCTCAACTTTTTGAATCCGCCCGGTCCCCCAAGTTTGACAAGAACGTTGGTCGCAAAGCTGCTGCGTCCGTGAATGCTACCATGGCACTCTTATTGGCGCTTCGCCAAGTATCTGTTTCATCTTCCCGCCAGGCTCGCGATGTCTTTGGGAGTCCTCAAATAACTACGACTTTGTCGAGCTTCTTGAAGGTCAGTGGCCAGGTGTTTGTTACCTGTATTGCGTTGATCGTAAGATTATAGGATGCTCTTGTTGATGGAGACCCAGTCCTTCGCTTGGCAAGTAGTGAGGCGCTGGGCCGTTTGGCAGGCTTAGCTGACAGTGTGTTTCTGGCCAACCAAATGAAATCTCTTGTCGACCAAGTTGTGAACAACCGAGATCCTTCTGGGCGTGCGGGATGTGCTCTGGCTTTAGGCGCGATCTTCGAACACGTGGGCAGTCTTGCCGCGGGACCGCTCTTGAAAACCACAGTCAACATCCTGATGTCACTAAGCAAAGATGCCCATCCTATGGTTCACTTTTGGTCGCTCCACTCTTTATCTCGCGTTATCAATGCTGCAAGCCTGACATACGCACCTTATGTCGGTGCCACACTTGGCATGCTATTCAATATTTACATGCTAGAATCGCATGAACCAGAAGGCGGGTCACAGGCAAATGCGAATGCAAAGGGAGACTTGCCCGCTTACCAGGTCGTCTGCCGCATCATCGACTCGGTGATCACTATCCTTGGTCCTGATATCCAAGAATCGACAAGGACGCGATCTCTCATACTTGATCTCGTGCGCCAGTTCATGAATGAGGAGGATGAAGGTATACAGGTAGAAGCAATCAAATGCATTCAGCATGTCCTCATGTTCGCTCCCGAGCATGTGCCGATCCCGCAGCTTGTCGATCAATTCCGGACACATCTCAACTCCTCCAGAAGACCGCTGAAGCTTGCGTCAATCAACGCTCTGTACCAGCTGGTGCAGAAGGACGCTCTCCTTGTTTCCAAAATTGGCGGGGACAGATTGGTTGAAGAACTCTTCGCAATGCTGGATGGCGATTCTTCTATCGAAGGCGTACGTAAAGTGATTCTGAGCTGGCTCCATCAAACGGTTGTCTATAATCCCTCGGCTTGGATTGATCTGTGTCAAAAAATCATGTCTAGGACCAATGCTTCCCAACAAGCTGCGGACGCCAGTGTCAAGTCTGGTCCCGGATTCGATGACGAGGGTGAATCCCTAAACATAGGCACGTCTAATGATGGCAGTACATCTGGTCCCACTCGCTTGACCTCACGTTGGAGGACACAACTTTTCGCTTTACAATGTTTGCATGATATATGCAACATTGTAGCAACATCCGGGCGTAAAGAACAGCTGGATCTGGTCTTGGCCCGTAAACTTGGCCTATCGGCTTCCAATATGCTCGTCTCTCGTGTCCCAGATCTCATTAAAATGGCATTCACCGCCTCTACGGCACATGTGACGGAGATACGTCTCGAGGGTTTGGTGGTCCTGCGGGACGTGATTGAGGTATTCTATCTATCGTTGTTTGGTTTCTGTCTTAACAACTGACCATACTTTGCTAAGATATTTTCGAAAACACCAGATCCCGATTACGAAGATGCCCTATTGTTAGAGCAATACCAGGCACCTGTGACCGCAGCCCTAACTCCTGCATTTACGTCGGATTCAACTCCAGAAATTCTGGCTTCTGCAATCGGTGCCTGTGCTATATTCGTTGGCTGTGGCATCGTGAAAGATGTGAGCAGAATGGGTCGTATACTAAAGCTGCTGACATCCGCTCTCGAACAATGCAAAGGTCAGGCGAGCTATCTTTTGTATGGAATATACCCTTACATTACCCGCAGGCTCCGGGATGTTGTCACTGGGAGATGCCGCTGAAGGCAGTCCAAACGCTTCCGCGATGCTTCGTATTGCCACTCTATCAGCTTGGGCCGAACTTGCCTGTGCTAGCGTGGATCAGCCATACCTCAAAGAAGTCGTCAACCCTTACAGGGGAGCCTTAGCCTCTCTCTGGGTTGCAGCACTCCGTGACTACGCCAGTATACGAATTGGTTCGGAGGTCATTCAAGACACTTCATCTGCTCCCCTAGACCTCGCGTACGCTAGTCTCGGGAAAGACATCTTAATACCAGTGAGATTCAAGAAGAAGAACTTTATCCTGCCTAACTGAACTCTAACAATGGATTTATAGTATTATGTTGATGCTTGGCCAGTTATCCTACAAGCGATTGCCATAGCGATGGAAGCTCAAGATCCCTTCATTCGAGGAGCAATAGACGGGATCGAAATCCGTGACGGTCAGAGCATAAACGGAGCTAATTCAAATTCACGAAAAGACCCAGCAGCTCTGTTCTTTGTTATCTTTGGGCTGGTCTACGAAGCCCTCTCCTCGATGCCCGAGTCCACGTCGACAGGTCGCAATAACCTGCCACTGATTGCTCTGCGAACGATGAGAAATATTGTTCGGCCTGAATACGCAGGACAGGCGTTACTAGAACCAACCATTTTCGATGAACTGCTGAATCTTTGGTATCGCATGGCCATGACGGAATCCGCGCTTGTACAAGTTCAGTTGGTGGAGACAATTGCAATATTTGCGAGCACGCAAAATGCTCAAACTGGGAAGACCGAGCAGCCGAGGTATGTTTGCGTTCTTCTATCCGTTAAATGCCCATCACTGATTCGGATTTGCTTATGAAGCTTTTCATCTCCCCAAGGGCAGTGCCTGCGGGTCTGCGCGTTCATTTTGAAAAATGCGATTCCAGGCTCGACAGGGAATTTCATGCGTGAGTCCGTCGATGGTGCTTTCCTTCGCTTGTCCGACATAACCACATCTCGTAGATGACGATGTCGCTGAGCGCACATCCCTCATCAAAGCGTCATTTGATGCTTTCCTCACTATCGCCAGCTTGTTTAGTCATGAGATACAAGAAGAGGCTAGAGCGGTAGCCATCTCGCTATATAGCGGTAAGTGACCGTAAATCGTATACGGCATAGGAGTCATACTAATTTGTTTACAGACTTACTCAAGGACGAAACATCTGAAAACGACTACGCCGGCCCGACGTTGCCGTCGCTCGTGGCTCTGGTCTCTCGATCACTGGACAAAGTGGACACCGCATTCTACCAGCTGATACACGGTCTCTTATCCGCGTGTCTCTTAAACATTGACGAGATGAAGTGAGTCGTGAACTCCACTAAACCTATCTGTCCTTCCAACTCACTTGTGCGGCCACCATAGGGGCCGGCAAGGCGCGATCTCTACCAGGAAGACTAAAAACAACCTTCTGGCAGCAGTGCTCATCCTTACCATGATTCCACCGAATGTGAAAGTAGGCAGAGCCGTCATCGACCGTTGCTGCCTGTTGATTTCAGAGAAACTGGCCGAAGCCGACGACGTACGCTTCCTATTCGTCCTCCTGCACCCAGCCAACAGTCACTCATGAACCCCCGATACAGATGGCATTGACCGCGGCGCACTGCGCGAAAACGATCATCGCCGCATCCGTGTCTGGAAATCCCGTCCTGCGACAGTGTTCAAGGCTGCTCTTACCTGGAATGGTGGAGTACGTCGCCAAGGTTGCAGCGCAGCAGGGCGACGGAGCATCCGGACAAGATCACCTCGCAGCCCTCGGCGAAGTCCTTAAGGCCTTTGGCGGCCTCTTTACCTCAATCGCCGAAGACTTGCGTGAGATTTTTCCCCTGCCCGCTGTCCGTCGCTGATTCAATACTGTCTTCCAGGCGTTCGCGTGCTCGGCATTCTTCTCCCAGTCATGACGCTCCTGCTTGACCCGACTCAAGAAACCCCATCATCGCTGCACTCCCAGGCGCTCCACCAGCTGCTTTCATTCGCATCGGCGTCGCCGTCTGCCTTCAAGGACGCGACCGCGAAGCTCGATACCCCCCACGCGCGAGCGGTTGGAGGCCTCCGTGCGGCAGGCGCTGAGTGCCAGGGCACCGACCGCCGGCCAGTCGTCGAATAAGCCGCAGATATCCCTTCGCTCTTTCTAATAGCTCTGTATCTTTCGTGTATCATTCGGGATGGTGTTTGTGGACAGCGGTAGTAGAGTAAATGTAGTGGAGACGGTCGGAAAATTCGCACTGGAATTGCAATTGAATCGTTTGACTACCATGAACGATCTGCCATCTGCGCGCAATAGCACTGCAATAGCACACGATTCTGCCTGTTTTCCTCTTCCCTCGAGGGCATGGCTAGCAGGATGGCGTGAGAAAACCTTGCCAAAATGGACGAAGCTGTCGCTGTTGGGCAAGTCGGCCCCACGTCGGCCCATCCAAGCACACCCCTTATATGGACGACAAGTCTATCCAAGAAAGCGATACAACAAAACTACTGATATATTTTAGGGAGCACAGTTAGACTAGACTATTCTATGGAGACAGATCAGGATGTATGGACAGCACAAGGACGAGCAGA